>JAEQBH010005515.1:0-217500 GCA_016808115.1 Tetrastigma voinierianum | reverse complement strand
TAAGAATAAATTCTAGCTCCGCCACTAGGCTCAAGGCCTATACATTTGATAATAAAAAAATGTCTAGAATATTTAAGGTTTCAAATCTGCAGCATACTGGTGAGCATGATTTGATATGATGATTCTATCGAATCGAACTTTGTCATTTGAATAGCCAAAGCAAAAACCCACGAAGAAGCTAATTGTCTACCCTTCAAACAGAACACGTTACAACAAGTCGATGACAAAAATAAAAAAAACAAAGGCAAATTCAAACGGTGTGGAAGAAACCATTTTATTTGAAAAAACCCAAATTTAATCACTAAGGAGCGGTTTGCCAAAATTGGTTTCAAAATTCACTTCACTTTAACCAAAAAGGGCTTGGAAGAGAAAATAGGAGGGATGGTTAGGGTTTCCATCTAAATCTACTTGTTTGAATATTCGAATTTTTCTGTATTATCAATAAACCTATATAAGCAAATCTTAGGCTAAATTGAGAAATTTTAAAGAATTTCAAAGTATTTCAATTTATTTCACATATCTAAATCATGCTTTCATGTCAACCACTAAATATGAATGTTGCTTACTTTATAAAATTTTTGACAAATTCTAAGCCTTCATTATATTATGTATAATAAATTCAAATTTTATAAAGTAAGCACCCATTACTATGGGTCCACCATGCTTCCATAACAATTATCACTTAATTGTTCGACCGAATAAGATCCGGAAGACAGAGTCGTGCATTCGCATCCCACTCACTCATCACTGTAACTCATACCTTCATTGTGGGGATACCTTCATATACTACAAGCACAAATTCTAAATTTGTTTCCTACCTTGTGCGTAGGCAATTAAATAATAATTTTATAGATCTTGGTGGAACTATAATAATAAAGGTTTACTTTTTTATAAAATATGCTTTATTTATAACATAATAATAAAGGCTTAGGAATAATATTCTTACTGCATATCAGAGCAAAGATACAAGGTTTAAAAAGGAAAACTTACAATCTTATTGAAAATCCTTCTTGATATTTTACATAGTGAGCACACCCAAAGCCTTAGTTGCAAATTTTTCTACCCAACTTCGTTTACAAACTGAAATGAAAACATACTATATATAGAGGGAAGCCGGACATGAAACCCCGAACTTCAAATCCTAATATTACATATTCTTTATAGTTGTCTGGTTTTTAGAAAACCAGGGGTTGAAATCTGTTGGCCGCTTCAAACCATGGGCTGCTTTTTGAAAAGCAACAATCTTTCTTTCAATCACTTTTTATTTTTACATTTTTCACCCACTTACGTGCTCCAAATCTTGTTGGGCTGTCATTTTCTGCTGGTCTCTTTTCCACATAGTGGAGTGCTTGTGGAGAGGAATCTATTTCACCAGTTTCTATCATGCTTATCTTCTTTAATAAAAATCTTTTAGCTGAGTCAAGTGTGGACCTGTAATCAACAGAGATCATGACAGATCCCATTCTATCCGGTTTGCCATAACTTCTGAATGGCTTTTTCAGAGCATTTTTCATCAAACCCAATCCTCTGCGGTAGTGCACATTTTCTTCAGTAAATCTTTTGAAAATCTTCTCAGTGTTTGAAATCATACTTTTTTCATAACGCACTTTTCTCATTTTAATAAAGTGCCAAACTGGATAATTTTGACTTTCGTCGAACCTGGGCTAAGTAATCGAAGAAATCAAGCAAGCAGGGGTATCATTAATCTTTATCATGGGATTGTTCCCAAAATTATCTTTTACGCCATCTTTAATCCATTCGGGTAATTTTTCAATTTCCGGAAAATCAGGAGTAGTCATGTATATGGTAGCAATGCTACCAAAATCGTACCAATCACGTACTTCTACAGGATTTGCTCCTTGTAAGAAGTGAATCCTTGGATAAATTCCAGATTTATCAATGATCATCTCTTTTGTATCGGTTAAACCGAATAATCGTTCCATGGTTTCTCCATGTAATTTCATAATTTCCCTATCCATGGACATAAATTTTTTCAAAAATCGTTTCACTCGTAGAAGTCTAAGGTCTAAGAGAAATCTTTTCTGATACTTTGGATTTACTGGATGAAGCATCATCGTCATGTAGACTGATATTTGAAAAATCAAGTTCATCATCTTCTTTAAAATAAGAAGTTAAAATCATTTCATGAGATGTATAAGTTTTGACAAGTCTTTCAAAATCAGTAACAAAGCTCTTAACATCAGCTTTAAGTTTTTCAGGGGAAATCTCAGTTTCAATAAGTTGATCAAGAGTATCAGTCAAAATCATAATTTGATCAAAAAAATTTGACATCTTAGAAAGACTATCTACCGTTTCAAGAATCTTGGGTCTTTTGCTGGACTGATCCATCCCGAGTCAAAAAATCTGCAACAACATTCTTGTTAGATCTAATGATTTCAATGTCAAAGATATACTCAGAACAATAGGTTTTCCATCTAATCAGTCTTTTGTATTCAGGTTTTGAAGGTAAATTATTTTTAATAAAGGCCTTAACCTGAGTATTATCAGTTCTTAACATAAATCTTTTTGGTAATAGAAAATATGAAAATTTCTTTAAGCCTTTAATAATAGCTAAGAATTCTTTTTCATTAATATGATATCTTTCTTCAGTAGGTGTAAATGTTCCCGAAGTATATCTACATAATTCTTCAAAGTCATTTTTCTTCTTTAATATTGTCGCCATGTACTTTCTCAAGATTTGGTTTCTGCTGATTTAAATCATCATCATCTAGAGGAAGTTTTAATTTTGGTAAATCAGTACACTGTGATTTTATAAATCTAATATGTTCTTCATGTTCTTTAGAGAATATAAATCTATATTTTTCACTAGTTAGTTTGCGTAAAGGTTTTCGTAAATCAGCAAGATTTTTAATAAATCCTTCAAAGATAATTTAATATGCTCTAAAAATCTTTGGGTGCTTGTTTTCTATCTGCTATTTTTCCGAAAAATCTTAATTTTTTCTAGAATATGGTTTTGCACCCATTCCTTCGAATCAATCAAGAATCCTAGAAATTCTATTTGTGTCCCTCCTATAATAGACTTCTTTTTAGATAGACCTATACCATGTGTATGAAATAAATTTATAAA
This sequence comes from Tetrastigma voinierianum, assembly GCA_016808115.1. NCBI lineage: Eukaryota > Viridiplantae > Streptophyta > Magnoliopsida > Vitales > Vitaceae > Tetrastigma > Tetrastigma voinierianum. Next base: position 214,412 of record JAEQBH010005515.1, on the reverse strand, counting down.
GGTATCTAGATGTTTGAGATGTTGTTCTTTCGTTTTTGAGGATACAAGCATATCATCAACATATAATGTATAAAATCATATTCTCTAAAACTATTATCCATTTTTCTCTGAAAAATCTGAGGAGCATTTTTTAATCAAAAGGGTAATACATTCCATTCATAGTGACCTTGGGGAGTACTAAATGCGGTTAATGCTCTTCAGTCATCTTAATCTGATAGAAACCTGACTTACAATCAAATTTCGAATGCCAATTACAATTTCTAGTTTTATGAATTAAGGTTTCTTTGTTTGGTAATAAATAACCATAAAAAAAATGTATTATCATTTAATTGCTTGTAATTAACAACCATGCGAGCCTTATTTCTATTAATCTCATTTCGATTTCTGACCAAAAAGGTTGGGCTACTATGTGGGCTTTTTGAAGGCCTAATTAGATTTAAATTACGTAATTCTTTTAATTGAATTTGAAATTCTTTTACATCTAACTCATTATGTCGCATGGGTTTTACCCTAATAATCTTATCAGGGTCTTTTAATTCAAGGGTTGCATAAATTTTATTGTTATCCCAAAATTGTAAAGGATTCTCTACATACAGGGATTCAAGTTTAAGTTTTATCTCGAGAACAGAAATCAAGACTTTTTAGTAGGCGAGATTCTAACTTGAGTAACGACATGGCAAAATCAGTTTTTGGTAAGGGTAGAGGAATAGGATAATCACCACGCTGGCTGCGAGGGATAAAGGGATTAGGAAGTTTGCGAGCATAAGCCCGTTTTAACCGTGGAGTAGTGATCAGTGATTACAGGGTGTTTTGAGGCGAAGATGGTAGGAAATATTATTTTGAATAATAATTTTAAAAAGTTGAAGAAAATTGTTACCAAGTAAGATATCACATCCAGTATTGTGAAAATAAAGGAGGGGTAAATGACAATGTACTTATCTATAAGAATTCGAGGGTGTTTGATTCCTTTGGTAAGGATGATATTATGATTTGAAATATCTTTTCCTCAGACAGGTGTAACCAAGATGATATTCATCGTGAGCGTGCGGTGATTCAAAGACATAATCCTCGAACCGAATCTACATAGCCGCAAAGGGCCTAACTTTGTAATCGTGGATATGTTAAACCAATAAGTATATATATAGAGAATGGGCTAGTCATTTTGGAATGATAATTTGATTGTGGTTAATAGTTATCATCAAATGTTCGTGAGGTAACTGGCCAAGGTTTACATTTTCTAGGAAAGTCATTCTACATAATGCTAATTGTATTATTTTTTCCTTCATCTTCAAATCTGCCAATGGTAGCTTTATCTCTTGATTATTTAATCGAATTATTACTGTACAAAAATTTTGTAACACAAAATTTTTCACCGTTAAAATTAATATAGGTAACTGGTTCTTCCAAATCGTTTAAATCTAACATAAAAGTTAGACTTTTTGATATATAACTTGACGAGGCTCCTGTATCAATCAAGATATCAATCTTTCACAAATATGTCCATTAAAGTATTCTCCTTTAATTTTATAATTTGTAATTTTTTTTCTTCTGTTCAAGTGTTTTAAACGTTATCATTTTATTAGGGTGAATTTTATCGTTTGTAAGGGTTAGACTAGAACAAGAAGGTCTAGAATCTAAGTATTTTGGCTTATCTCCTATATCAAGTAGAAAATCATCTTGAAAGCTTATACTAGACATTTTTGGTGGATAAACTCGTCCAATAACATGAAATAAAAGAGGTAAATCTATGTAATATTTTTGGGTGAAATACTCAATATGATGTGTATTAGATAAAGCATAGGCAATCTATGTAATCTCTCATAAAATCATGACGTTTAAAATCCTGAATCAAGCTTAAAGTCCTATCAAAGTCTTTATTTGCAAGGTTATAAGATATTTTTGGATAAATATTGAATATTAATTTTTGGTACTTAAGATTTCCTCTGATAATTCCTAGAATGGCTTCTTTTTTGTTAACAATCCTATTATCTAATAATGTTAAATCTATTGGTGTATCAATTCCTTCTCTAAACGTTGCACTTATAATCATTTGTATAGACCCAATGTAGATCCATCCAATCTTACAACGATCTTTTTCATTAATCTTTTGAATTCTTTGAATCAGCTCCCTTTTTTCTAATAAGGGGATTTCAATCTTATTGGAAGTTACTTCAATATTTAATGCCTTTTCTTTTAAGCTTAGGCCATAATACATAATATTTTTTCTTAATCCAAACTTTTCCCAAAGTTTTCTATTGAATCCTAAATACTCAGTTATATTATAATCAGCTTTTTTAATATTTTTGAATAGTTGACTGTCAAATAAAATATCCTGAGAGAAATCGCCTAAACTCTCAATTACTTGATTATCAATAATCTCGCTCATCTTCTTTAATTATCTAACATTTTGAACAAGTATCATCTATTCTTAACCGCTTCATAAATTGATCTTCAGCCCAAATGTATATCATCTAAATCTTCTAGTCTTCTTACTTGAATAAAATCTTCTAGTTTAATCATTGTTTCGATATCTTCATCTATTTCAATTTTCTTCTTATTAAACTTATTAGGACATTCATTTGCATAATGTCCTATCTGGTTACAAGCATAGCATCTACATTCCTTTGCTTGCTTGAGATTTTTCTTGTAAATTGTTCTTCTTCTAATCGGGTTATTCCAATTTCTTCTAAAATCTCATGGTTTTCTTCTTATAAAGAATCTTCTTCGTCGAAATCCAAATCTATTTGGAAATCTATTATGAGGTCTATTTGGGAACTTTTTATTAAGTTTCTTTCTTTTTGGTATATAGGGATTTTTCAAGTCTCCTATTACAGTAATCAAATTATTTCCTTTACAACAAAGAACATTTTCTTTTCTAATCATTCTAGCTTTCTTAATCAAATAGACTTGATGACACCACTCACTCAGTTTTTCTTTTAAAAATGAAATTCTTCTTCCTAATGTGTCTAAATTTACAAAAGGATAATCACGTATTAACGCAGATCCCCATGGATCTGGAATCTTTGAATAAAACATATTTAAGTACATAGTACGTATCTGTACCAATCTTACCATATATATGATAATAATAATCTTGAAAGACACAAAATATTTGTCTAAGAGACATACATCATTTAATTCTTGTTTTAATAAAGCATGAACATATTTTTCTGCATACTGTGGGGAATCTCTATCTATATATCATTCTCCTAAGAATTCAGTCCTTAATAGGTGTACAACTTTTGTAATAATTTCATTGATATTTTCTCCGAATAAAGCTTGAGCTTTGGTTTCTGTTTGTAGATTCTGCCAAAATTGGGAGGCAGACTTAATCATTGCCATTCCTATATATCTTTTTAAATCTTCAAGAGTCATTATGTTTACACTTATTGCTAATCGGCAGGTTTCCATCTATCTATAGAGCGGATGATATCCTGATTACATTCCAAATCTAAATATATATTCCAAAAGGATTTATTCCCTCTAGTCTTAAACGATCCATTGGTGAATCATATTCTTGTTTTACTGAATCATGAACATGTCGTTCCCCTAGCAAGAGGGAGTTCTAGAGTATCTAGGCCCCACCTGCCAGGTTAGATGATTTAGTGGATATCCATCAAGTAGCTAGCTTACAGTGGTTAGTAGTCGCCCAATCATTGATTTTCTTCCGTTTTTAAATTACACTTAGGTATATTTAATTTTTCAAAGGTTTTACTAAAAATCTCGAGTTCACTGTTTGAAGCATACTCTAAATCCATCTAATTATCTCCTTCAAACCAATATTCCTGATATGAATAATAATTATCCATATTCATACAATCATTGTTTTTAAAACAATCTTCTAAATAGTCGAATTCCTTAATAATTTCGTTACAATATAGGTATACTATATTAGATGTCCAATCTATATTTTCTCTATTGAATCTAAATCTATATAAATATATTATTAGAACATAAACTATATCTAGATGTATAATTACAAATACAATTGCCATTTTTTCAATTATTCTTAAAAATCCTATTTATTTCTTCTTTCGAAAATCCTTTTCCTTGCTCAAAGGTGGTCCTAAGTGGATATAGAGGATTCATCTAAATCTGATATTTTTCGTTTTAATTCTTCTAGAGTAATTTGCATTTCTCTAATCAAAGATCCATAATATTTTATAGTATTTTGAATAATCTTTAAACTTTTTATTAATTCATTATTACTTTCAGGTAAATCTTCATAGGGTAAGACTATTTCTGATTCAATCTTCATTTTCATCATCATGATCATTCATTAGGTAATCTCCATATTTGATATAACATTCAGCCAAATTATTCATTATTAAATTTATTGTAGTTTTATCATATTCAATCAATCTTATCTGATGGTGAATTAGTTCTGTCATTAATCCATTACTTATAAATAATTCTAAGCTTCATAAATCAGTTTTTGAACCTACAAGTTTCTTCTAAAGTTCTCATACTATGTTTTAAATAATCTATTCTTTGTAATTAATGTTTACATCTAGTACAATCAGGGAATGGTTCTTCCATTTAAACTAGCTCATTCATTTCAGTGACAATCACATGTGAACGTAACAAGCTCAACTAATCACAAAGTCAATAGTGCTTTCATGACAATTGACATGAAAGCACTATTGACTTTGTGATTATTCATATTTAGTGGTTGACATGAAAGCATGTTTGACATGTGATTATTTGGTTGTCTCCTTTTCTCTTATCTTATTCATTTTTTTTTGCTCAATAGAATGGTTCATAATAATAATAATAATAATAATAATCATATTCTCCTTTTCTCTTATCTTATTCATTTTTTTGCTCAATAGAATGGTTAACACAAAGACATTATTTGTTATTTATTTATTTTTTATTTACCATCATATTTATGACATTTATTCTGACATAGGTCTTTTTTTCATGTTGTTCTTTTCTTATTGTTGTGTTTGGTTTGTCGTCAATTTGTTATGATGTAATGCTTTTCGTCATTTTGTAGCGATTTATTTGTGTAGAGGCGATTCAAACGGGCAAAACAGATTCGATCAAGATATCAAATTATGGTCAACAGTATGTTAAAAAACTAGAGTTATAAATATTCTAGTCATTATATTATCAAATTTGTAAGCTTTATGTCAATTTATTATATTATTAATCTAAATATTATTTCATCATATATGAATTTTAGTAATTTTATTTTGGATTTATTGATCTGTTGCAAATGTGAATGAATAATATTATTTTTTTTATTTAGAAAAATAATAATAATAATAATAATAAGTGAAGTTAAGTGCATTTAAAAAAAGTGAAGTTAAGTGGGAATAAGGAAAAAGACGAGAAAGATGAAGTATCTAAAATTCCTAAATATGGAATCCAGGGAATTATCATTTCTAATCATGCCCTTGCGATAACTTTTAAATAAATATGGTTCTTGAGGACTAGCCCAAGTGGTAATTAATGAAGTAGGAGTGGGGACGAAAGGTTCGAGGCTCGAACCCCTGACAAATATGATGAATTATCAGTTCTCAAAACACAACACGAGTGTGGAATGCATTTTTCACGTGTGGAGGCTTACGTGATGGTTGCATGGCATGCGGCGTGAGCGTGCGTGTAAGGCTGCTTGTCGTTCTCTTAGTGGTGAGATTAGGTGCGTGGTGGCTGTCATGGGCCCGATTACATCCTAACCTATTCTAACCCTAATACGTTGGTTGAAAGCCCTTTGGGATTAAAACCCATGATGCTCGTTCGTGACAAAATAATTAGGGAAACAGCAGGTACGAGGCTACTAATTTAAAAATATTTGTATATATATTACAAAGAATATGAGTTTTATGATTCAGACTATTTTATACAAAAATAATTGTGAATATGCACAAAAGGTACATAAGCAAATGTGTAAACCAAAAATACCCCTCTTCAATGCAAACTGTAGTTAAAAAAAAAAAACAATATTTTTGTCTTCTCTTCCCTCATTTCTTTCTTCTCTTGACCATTATCCTCCCCGATTTTACAGTTTCTCCTTCCCAAATATTCTTCTTCTCCGCACGATCTCATTTTCTCCTAAGGGCAAAGGTGTGTCTCTCATGTAATCTAGTACTCCATCTTCCTGACTTCAAAGGAACGCGATTTTGCGGATTCCATCTGCTCACAACAAATTAGGCAAAGGTAAGGGTAAAGGTTTGATTTTTTCAATGTTCATGGTTGTTTTGGTTCATTTTTTGATCCATAAGGGATAAAAGTTTGATTATTTTCTTCTTTGGTTGTTCCGGCTCATTTTTTTAGTCGATAAGAGATAAAAGTTTGATTTTTTTTCTTCGTTGGTTGTTTTGGTTCATTTTTTGGTCCACAAGGGATAAATGTTTGATTATTTTTTTCTTTGGTTCTTCCGACTCATTTTTTCAATCCATGAGGGATAAATGTTTGATTTTGTTTTCTTCGTTGGTTGTTCTAGTTTGTTTTTTTATTCATAAGGGATAAAATTTTGATTTTTCTTCTTTATTGGTAGTTCTGGTTTGTTTTTGTGGTCCACATGTAGTTTTCTGGTTTTTTTTTTGTGTTATTTATATTGAATGATGTTCTCGATTGTTGAAAAGACCTTTTCAATTAAATGTTAGTTTTTCTTGTTTCCAACTTTGTGGTGGCATGTTTTTTACGAAATGCTATGATGTAAAACTGAGTATTGCTCATAATATAACTTCGTTTAAAATGTACAACCATAACCATGAATGTACAACAAAAACTAGTCAGTTTACTACCCTAGACAGTGAATGTACTACCATAACTAATAAGACAATGTACTGCCTTAACTATTGAATATAATATCATAAGTGAATGTGCTACCATAATACATAAATGGATAAAGCCCAAAAGAACGTAGGGGTATCTTTCCACAAATAATGCTAAATGAGATGATCACTTATCCTACAATGATAAATGTTTATTCTTTATTTATATTCTTCAATGTTAAATGCTTAATGTGGTTCTTTGTATTATATTTTTAGAGAAAAATACCTATATCATGGTGCTCGGTGTGTAAATTCCTTTCCATTGTATGTGATTTGGATGAAGAGAAGCTCAATGCAATTAGAGAGCTCTGATTTGGTGGCTTATTCTAATCATTAAAAGCAAGGAGTTGCATTTATGTATAAAGTAGTGAACAATTCACATGTGATTGGTGCTATATATTGCGTAATATTTGAACCATTGTATAAACATTATGAGGCAAACATTATTGTGTTTTGGACATTGTGTAAACAAATGTATAAACATTATGATGTAAATGTTTGACAATCGTGGATCTCAAAAATGTATATGTTTTTTTTACTTAAACATTGGTTCTACTTGTATGTTGTCAAACTGTCTATGTCATAAATCGAATTATATTATCAAGTGAAATTAAACAATTTTTAGCATATTTACTACCCTAGGTAGTCAAACTACTACAATAAGTTGTCAATGTATTATAATAAATAGTCAATGTACTACCATAAATAGTCAATGTACTAGCATAAGTAGTTAATGTACTTTCATAAATAGTCGATTTACTACTCTAAATAGTCAATATACTACCATAACTAGTCAATATACTATTGTAACTGGTCAATGTACTACTATAACTCTATGTAATTTCATTACTAGTCAATATACTACAATAATAGTCAATGTACTACTTTGGCTAGTCAATGTATTACTTCAACATTTCAGTCAGATGTACCACAAGTCGTTTGACAAGCTTGTTCGTTTCCATTAATTCGTTAGTTTCCATTAATGAGGGGTATTTTTGGTTTTCATATTTGTTTATGTACTTTTTTGTGAAATTTACAATTATTTTTTTAAAGAGTAGCCTGAACTAGAGCTAGCAATTTGAGCTCGGCTCGTTGGACTAGCTCGACCAACCTGAAATTAGGGTCGGGCTGAACTCTAATTTTGCTATTATTCGAAAACCGCCAATTTGGCTCGGCCTGACGCTCCACTAGGCCAACAAGATTTGATCAGCCGGGGCCCTGCTTGACAAATTAAATAAAAAAACCTTTTTTTTTACTGTACTTATCCAGTTATCCACTTATTCTTCCAAGCCCTAGTTTCCTTTTAGTTTTTGGCTTTTTGCAAAACCCTGAGCTCTTCTTCTCCTTCCCGCCTGCCAGGCCCCACAAGAATCACCTCCTCAACGACGATCCTCCAAGCATTTTCCTATCTTCTCCTTCATATGATTTTGATCCAATGAGGCAGTGATCCTCTTCCTCTATATTTGTTTTTCTCATAATCGTTTTTTAGGTAAAAAAAAATCATCACTTTTGCTTCAATTTTTTTTTTCTCGTTTGATCCTTTTTTTTTTTTTTTTTATGAAACATAAATCTTAATCTTATAACACTTTTATTTCTTTTTTCTCGATGCCGAAATGGGTAGCGCCTATATCGGCGCTCTTATCTCCAACTTCAAGGACGATTGACTAACCTGTAATAGAGGTTATGTTCTGCTTAAGATTTCTACAAAGAAATTGATAGGGTGTTTTTTTTTTTGGGCGTTTTCATGTTGCCTTGCGTGTCAAGTTGTCGCATGCTGGTAGGTTCATGCCTTGAAGTTCCAAAGATAATATATTTTCAGTTTTGTAAGAAAATGATGAAAATAAAAAAGAAACCGCTTTTCATAATAAAACCGCTTTTGACATCAATCCCTGCTCGAATAAAAAAACTTAATTTTTTCTAATAAAACTAGTTTTTACGTAATAAAACCAGTTTTTTCTTAAGAATAAAACCATTTTTTAACCGCTTGTTCTTGACATCTTGTTCTCCCTGCTTCTGTTTTTTTTTTCTTTAATAAAAACCAATTTTAAATAGGTTTTATGTTTTTGTTAGGGAATGTTTGGTTAGTGTTATTGAAAACAGGTTTCATGTTTTTAAGAAGAAAAAAAGGAACCAAACTTGTTTTTGTTCTTCCATGTTCTTGTTTTTTCAGAAATAGTCAACACAAACATAGCTAGACGAGAACAATATCAATTTAATTTGTAATAAGTTTTCAGATTTGGTATTTGACATCAAACCAGATGCAATAAATCACCGTGGTAGGTTGTTGAAGTATTCTATAATCAAAATCATACTTACAATCACTTAAGCCACATTTCTACCTACAACTTTTTCCTTTCTATTTAACTTAAAATGAAAAAAAAAAACTTTAATTAGTCTAAAATATTAATAAAAGGAGTATCACAAGTTCTTAAGAAAAATTTAAAAATTTTGCTAATGATTTTAAGATACTAGAGTTTAAGATCTCAATGTGGATAATCTTTAAAGAGAAGTTTTACTATTTGCTATTGACATTAAGATAATTGTGTTTTGGTGCTCAATCTAGCTATTCTTTGAAGAATAATTATACTATCTGCTATTGACATTAAGATACTTGTGTTTCAGCACTCAAGCTTAGAAACTTCTGATTAAAGAATGTTAAATGACCAACTCTCCTAAAAGCTCAAGCTTAGATAAAGTGGTCAATCACCACATAGTCTTACTAATTGCTTAGCTCCCCAATTTCTATAATATTCACTACTTAATTTAATTTTTCAAAAAATAACAATAATATTTTTTTGTATTTAGATGGTTAACTGATATACGTTTCTGAAAATTGAAATTATGTTTATTGCCTTCCATTTATGAAATGATTGTTGGGAATCCTTGCCATTTGATCTGAAATTGAGTTTGAATTGAACCTTTAATCCATTTCATTTGTGGTGTTGCTAGTTTGGTTGATGTTTAGTCTCTAGTTTTTCTATTATTTTGGATCCGTTTGTTCATGAAAATGGCCCTAGGTTTTATGCAAGTCAATTGTATTCATTTATAAATTTTATATTGTAGTTATGAATTTTGAATCTAATTGTGGGGATGCTGATGATGAATTGCAAGTGTTTGAAAATACTCCTGAAACTAAGAGTACTATTGCTACTAATGTTTCCATTGGCTGTGGTACTAATGATAGGACTAAGTCTGTTGGTGCAAGTGGTAAAAGAATTAGTAGTGATGTTGGGAAAGAAGTTGTTGCTAATTAAGAAAGTTCGGGGTAATACCTCTGAGGTGTGGAATAATTATGAAAAGATTGGTATAGTAGATGGCGTGGAAAAATGTAAATGCAATGGTTGTGGGAGGCTTTATGCTTGTAATTCATATAATAGAACTACCCATTTAAGACGTCATGTTCAAAAGTGTCATTTGATTCCTAAATACAATGATGTGGGTGCCATGTCAGTCAATCTTCATTCGACGCTGAGGTCTTGAAACTTGATCATAAGGCTTATCGAGATGCACTCTCTAGATGTATTATAATGCATGATCTTCCATTTAGCTATGCTGAGTATGAAGGAGTTTGGATAGTGAATAGAGTTTTGAATCCTGATTTCAAACCTATTAGTAGAAACACTGCTAAGGTTGATTGTCGGGAATGTTTTTGAGTGAAAAACAAAGCTAAAGAGCATATTAGCTAATATCTTGATAGAATTTGCTTAACTTCATGTATGAACTGTCAGAATTACTCAAGGCTATATGATCATGATCAAGCCATTATGTTGATAAGTGGAAGAATAGTAAATTACTTGCATTTCAGGAGTTAGAGAGTCCACATACGTGGATCAATTATCCTGGAAAGGTATTTGGTGTGCTTAAAGATCGGGGAATAGATGGGAAAATATTTTCCTTGATTTTGATAATGTTTCTTCTAATGATAGCATGCAAATATTTTGAAAGAGAGTTAACAAATGCCTGTTATGATGGTAATTTTTTCATGTTAGATATTTGTGCAGCCATATTCAGTAGAACTCATAGTTCAAGAAGGTTTGAAAAGCGGGCGCAGCGAGGGCTAAGTATAAAATAAGAGAAAGTGTTAAATATGTGAAGGCTTCTGAGGGGGAGGTTAAGACAATTCTCATAAATGTGTTGAAGAAGTGCATTTAGATGATATCAGGGTTTCTCGAGGTCAGACGTGTCAACTAAATGGAATGCTACTTACACGATGCTTGAAAGTGCTATTGGCATCGTCATAAGTTTCAATAATTTGACTTTTGATAGAAGCCATACGCTTTGTCCATCCAATGAAGAGTGTTATGAAGTTAAGATGTGTGCCGCCCCATTCTATCGATTACTAACTCGACATTCGGATCATCTTACCCCACCTCCAATTTTTATTTCTTGCAAGTTTACAAAGATAGAAAATAAATTGAATGAAAACTTGTATAATGAAGATGGGGCGGTCAAAGATATAAAAGAAGGATGAAGGTAAAATTTGGATTAGCACGGAGCGAGCATTCTCACTTTCGCACTTAGATGTGTTCTTAATCCTCGTTCTAAGTTGAACTTTTTGAGCTTTTTCTATAAGAGATTTTATCCATATGACCATCAAGAGAAAGTGAATAGGGTGAAGGAGGCCTTGTATAAACTATTTGCTGAATATACAAAGTATGGGGCTACATCAAGCTTCAATTGTTTATTTCAAACTAGGTCATCATCACGCACCATGGGTGCTTATTACAACAATGTCCTCTAGCAGCTTAACAAGCTCAACATCATCACGACATCACTAGTACTTGATGTAAAGTTTGATTATTATAATTTTTATTCATTATTTTTCTTGTTATTCTTTTTTCAAGTATCTAGTATAGTGATGATTTTGTTTATGTGTTGGTTGCTTGTATTATTTTCGGAGTATCACATGGATTTGATTAGAGGTACGTGGTTTTAGTCATTAAATGTAAAATGACTGTTGCATATGCATGTGATAGTATGTATATGTGTGTGAATTTCGGGATGAAATTTTAAGTGAAGAATAGAAACCCCGGGCATAAACGATAGGTTACCAGCTAGGCATAACTGAGTCCTGAAAATTCTCGTATCCTGACGACACCGATCACGCCGGTTGAGTCTGCTCCCACGAGGACGCCACACAGAGTGAAGCCAAGTATCATGCTCTTAACTTGTTCATGGAATGGGTGGATGAGAATGAGGCATGGAGAACACATGGCCTAGTAATGGCCATGTGTCAAACCGGTTGGAAGGGGGTATCCTACACCCAAAGCCAATTCTTCTTGATGGAATGGAGGAAAAGAGAGAAAGAAAGGGAGAAAAGAAAGGAAATAAAAGAAGGGAAAGAAAAGAAAAGATAGAGAGAAAGGAAAGGAAATAGCAGTGGAGCCGTAAGGTGTCTGCTTCGAAAATAGAGAGTCGGGTCTCGCGCCCAATGTAGGGGTCTTCTCTCCTTACCTAGCTGTTCTCGCTGAGAGCCATTCACGCCAAGTGAGCTATAGCTCTAGCTGGAGGGCTGGTTCAAAAACAGTTTTGATCAAACTGTTGGTGTGTGAGGACTGGTTTTTCTAGTTTCATCGTGTCCAAAACACGCCCGAACAAAGTTATGCTGCTGGAAAATGTAATGGAAATAAACTTGCACTTGTTGAAAATGAAGTTGTTTATGTTGTTTTGGTTAGAAAAAAATCCAGATTTGCTGGATTGTGTATGGGTAGAAAATTACAAGATGAAGGCTCATGATGCTTGGTATGAAGCTGGCGATTTTGAATATTCCATGTGTTCCTCAGATACATGTAATATGTAACTCCATGTAGTAGCATTATTTCATTTACTGACATTATGTGAGTCGGGTGTGAGTGCATGAAATGGCTTGTGAACAAGCAGTTTTATTCGGAGGGTTGTCCAACAATATTTCTCTGAGTATGTCCACTAAATTACATCGGAGGTTGTCAATAATATTTCTCGAAGCATGTCCATTAAACTATATTTCAGAGGGTTGTCCAATATATACTAATTTTCGGAGAATGTCCAATTAGTTTAAAAAACAAAAATCTTTTGTTTTGAAAAAACAGATTTCATACATGGCAAAAGCATGTGTGAGGGAGTCGGTGAGGACTCAAGACATGGGGTATGGCATGTAGACATTCATGTAGAAATATGTATTTACCGAATGTGTGGACGTAGATGTGTAAATATGGCATTGCATGTGCACTTAGGTGAGTAGCCCTGGTAGAGATTTCTCTACTAGGCATCGCCACCTCGTCAGGAAAAAAAAAAGTTTTCGTGTGGCCGGACGACACCCTGAGGTAGATAATGAGGTGTAGTGAGTATGTTGGATTGTATTTATTCTCTCTGGTTTTGTAGTATTTTGGACAAAACATCCAATTTGATTTTGTAAATTGAGGAGTTTTTTTAATAAAAACTTATTTTTGAACTTGTTTAGTTTAGTGTTAATGGTTTCCCATAATTTAGAATGTATGCAAAAGGTTGATAAATGCAGGAAAAATGAAATGACAAAGAAACTCGGGTGAGAGAGCTGGAAGTGTAGGGAGCTGGGAGAAGGGCAACTTACCGCCCATTTAGGCTTCAAACACAGAGAGCGCCCTAGGCTGTGACAGAGTGCTTCGTATGTTGCCTGACATGGCCTTTCGTGTCAGGACATGGTCCTTAGCCAGTGCACGACAAGAACCCAAAAGACGCGGCAACATGACATCATATAGTGCCGCGCGGCGCCGACTGCATGATCCGTCGTTTTTCGAGCTGCTCATGCACACTATTCACAAATGTTTTCAAAAAAAAAAAAAGACCCTCGGGATTTGGGGCGTCACATACCTAATCTTGGTTATATATATATATATATATATATTATATCTTTGGGAATTCTGGTTATATGGGGAAAAAAGATCTAAGAGAAAAATTAATTTCGCAAATTTTCTTATAATTAGTATTACCTGTTTGGTAATTAGTTTGAATAATGTGCTTATTCTTAACAATAAAAATATTAAAATCTTGTTTTTATAAAAATACAAAAATCTTGTTTGATAATATAAAAATTATTTTATATTTTACTTTTACCAATAAAATGATTTTTAGACTATTTTTAAAACTAATTTTGTTTTATTTATGTCAAAACGATTATCTATGCATAGAAAATACTAAGTATTCAAATATTTTTAAGCAATATGAGCATGCTAAAATTATGTTTTAAAAAATATATATAACAAAGGTTAAATTCTCAAACAAACTTTTATTTTTATAAACTATTCATGTTATCAATTATTTTGCAATTTTGAGATAATATTTTATTCAATAATTTAATCATTAAGCTTATCTTTGAAATTTTATCCTTATAATTTAACATATTCAAAATTTATTTTTAATTTGATATTAATTTTTTAATTTTAATTTTAGTTATTTAATATGATAAAATCATAACTCAAAATAACTCTACTTCAAAATCAATTTTTTATGATATGATTCTAAATATATTGACATAGAAATAAAAAGAAATAAAAAAAGAAGATGAAAAACTTAAATATTAAAATAAATTATATATTTAATAAATTATGTTGGCCTGGTTATTTATGATTATTTAAAAAAAAAAACAATTTATTGGTGTTGAGACCATATTTTGGCTATTGATATGTTTCCCACTAAAAGGCGATACTCGTTTTTATATTTTTGAAAAATATTTTGAAAACAGTTTGGAGTCGTCACTTATTTTATTTTTTTAAGGGAAAACAAAATTAAAAAAAAACCCTAAATATGACTCATAATATGGAAACGAGATGAGAAAACCAATCTAGATCCATGGTCAGTTACCTATTAAAGGTATCATGAAAAACAGAGGCAATCCCTTTAACCCCCTAAAGTTGGGTTTCTAATAATCAAGTTAAGGCAAATAGGATAATTGACTAATCGAACAATAGATACCACGAATAAACAATTTTAATAATACAAGAGCACATCAAACATGAATGAATAATAAATAAATAAATAATAGGGAAAGAGTATGTACCTTGACTGATTTGAATGCGCTTATCAATAGATAACTAAGAAATAAAGAGTTAAAATACAAAATATTTAAAGTCAAAATTTGAAACTGGGTTATAAACTAAGTGTCAAATTATTTGTTGAAAACACATATGAGATGTTGGGCCCTCACCAAGACCAATTTATTTAGAACAAAGGAAACTCTACAAAATTCCATTTTATTGGAATTATAGAATCGATTGTGCATTTGGAGTTTTGAAAATTATATTAAAAAAAGGAGAATTTGAAAAATGAAAATTTAATTAGGTTTTAATTCTAGATATTTGGAAAAGAATATTTTATTCCTAAAATTTAAAGAAAGTGAATTTTGAATTTTAAAGAATTTTTTTTTTAAAAAACATGAAGATCATAAATTTTATATTTTTTAAAATTAAGTAAATTAATTTTTAAAAATTTGAAATTATAGAAAATGATTTTTTTTTAATTTTTTTTTATCAAGGAACAATTTTTTTTATTTAGCAATTAAGGAAAATAATTTTTAAAAATTTTAAAGTTAAAGAAAAGGATTTTTTAAAATTTATTTAGATAACAAAAGTGATAGGATGAAAGTTAAAATAATAATAAAATAATATTTATTTGAAAGTTGGTATTAAAAAAAGTTAAAATTGATAGTTTAAAACAAATAGAACAATGGTTTAAGGTGTTTATTTACAATACAAAGGACATTCCTCATGTTGCATTTGAGACTTTATTTTTGAAGGTATGTATCCTAAGTGTGGTAGTAGACCCTAAAGTTGGGTTAGACCTAAGTGAAATGAGTTAGACCTAATGGGCTAGACTTAATGGGCTAGACTTGAGGTAATGAGTTAGATAGCTAATGAGTTTGAACCTATGACACCCCAAAACCCGAGGGTTCGTTGACCAACTGTCAATACCTATGGAAAACTTGTGGATATCGGGTGACTCGATACTGCACTGTTATGTCCCATTTATCGAGATCTATATTTTCACAAAAATCGGGTAGAGTCTCCTTTGTTCGAGGAGCTCTACCCAATACACAACTTGTATAACAATTAGGGGTGGCCACGAGCCGAACTGAGCCGAATATTGTCAGGCTCGGCTCGAGCTCAAAAGATATTAATAGGCCTTAAAGCTCGGCTCAAGCTCGATATGAGCTTTTTATTTGTGTTTGAATTCGGCTTAAGAAAAAAAGCTCGAAGCTCGGATCAAGTAGGCTCGTTTTATGTATCATAAATTGATTGATATCATAAAAAAATAAAGCTCGAAGCTCGGCTCGAGTATGTTATATATTAATATTAGAATATTATTATTTATCACTTATTTGAGTGAGCTCGAATAAGGTTGGACAAGCTCGAGCCGAATGTGTTAAAGCTCGAGTTCAGCTCGTTTAACAATTTGAGCTCGATATCAGACTCAAATTCGGCTCGCTTAATTTTTTGAACTGAGTCGAATGAGCTTTTTTCCGAATCGAATCCGAGTAGCTCATGAACCGTTTGGCTCGTGGCCACCCTTAATAACAATATATCCATGACCCATCTAGGGTCTCAACAAAAGTAGTAATGACCACACAGGGTTCGTTTGTCCATATCCCTAATTGATGAGCTTGAAAGTCATCCATTTTTAGTCCATTTTTTTGATCTATTTTTATCTAAACAAGGCGGTTATGCTAATGCGAATTATGGAATAACTAACCAAAGCGTAAATGGCGGAAATTGAAAAGAATATTTGCAGAAAAAGAAGCAGAAGGTGGATGAGCGTTAATGAGATAATTGGCTGAAGCAAGTTGCAGCAGAAAAGGCGCACAAAGATAAAGGAACCTGATGTCGTGAAGCTTTGGCAGCAATCAAAATGCATATCCAGGTTGCAGCAGTAAAACTCGGTCGGAAAGCGAAACTACTTGAAACGAGGCGGTGAGAGTTAAAGAAACTCCGGGTGAAGCAACTAGGAAATGAGGAAGAAGAAAACTTCGTATGGCGACATGCGGATCTTTGTCGTGACATCGACAATCAATTAGCGGCGGTCGCGACATCGCGTGTAAGAAGAAGTCACGACAAAGATCATTTAAAGAGAGAATTCGTGACATCGGAAAAAGTAAAGGAAATAAGCAACTGGTTGCGACAGGAATCACCAGATAAGTAGCTGAGGATTAACCAGAAGCTAAGGGAATGATATCAGCAGCGGCATCATTGATGTCGCGACAAGAGGTTGACTATAGACTTGGGATGGAGGTCCGCAGCGAGAGAATCGTCTTGAAGCTATGACAGGCTTGGTGAGATGAAGTGGGAGGTAGCTTTCGAGTTGTTGTAGTGACCAGAGGAGAGATTTGAAGTCGACATTAAGGCGACCCCGGTTGAAGCTTTGCAAAGGGCATGAATTGATGTCGCGACAAAGGGATTGATGTCGCGACAAGCGGAACCATCAAGTGAAGGCTATGAGCCATAAGGCGTGTCGAGGACAAAGAGATTGTTAGCCATGACACGAAGCGTCAGTGGAAGCTTGTAAGTCCCTTAAGCTGATGTCACAACAAGAGAATGATGTCGCGACAAACAGAAGCAACCATTAAAACCTTCAATGACATATGTACTTGTCGCGACAAGATATCGATGTCGCGACATCAGGAGCAACCATTTGAAGCCTGCAGAAGACGTGGGTTGATGTCGCGACGAGATTGGTCGCGACATCATGAGCGACGATTGAGCTGCATAGACTTAAGTTGATGTCGCGGCGTGGTCGATGTCGCGACATGGATGATGTCGCGACAAAGGGATTAATTCGCGACGAGCGATAACTGGGCGATCCACTTTGAAATCCTTGGCCGAATGTTGGATTAGGATGAGAAACCACATAAATACGCGACTACCGAGGAGAGGAACACGGCTTAGCGGTGCGCAGAGACGAGTGCGGGAGCTGAGGACTCATTTTCTTTATTTTTCTTTTGGGTTTTCTTTTTTTTCTTTTCTTTTCTTGATATTTGATGGTTGATTAGATTCTAGATTGCTCGTTTTATTATTCGTTTTATTTTACGGATGCGGTGTTATCGATTTTGGCGGTGAATCGCGAATTCTATTCTTTTCAAATTACTACGGAATGTTTGAAGGATTCGGACAAATTCACGGAATTCAACTCTTCGATTTAAATTAACGTATTCTTATGATGGAGAATGTTGTAGTATTGTAATTCGATGGTGAATCGGCTTCCATTAAGTGAATCTTCTGGTCGAGAAATTATCTTTCACGTAGTCGTTTCAGACTTTTGAATTTCGGTTTATGAATTTACTTATGGTGTTGGGTTTACTATTTTTTTGATCTGAATATCAGTCTCTTATACACGTTATAAGATTTGTCTCATTGCTTTCTACGATTTCAGGAGGCCCTGCAGTGACATGAAGGCATTCTGAGTTATGAACAATTGCTTGAAGGTATATTAACACCTGCTGTGAGATCTAATAGGCTTTGCAAGTTTACTTGATAAAATCTCTTCTCACTTGAAATCGAAAGAGTTGGATAGTTATCATTTAAGCGACGGAGAGTTCACCTCGGTCGAAGAATATAGTAGAGGCCAATCCACGTGTTAGGCGGATCTAATACAAAGGAGAGGGTGATCTATTCTAATTTTGAGAAGAGCATCTGGAAGTTGTATATCCTTGCTTGTAGATAGCAGGAGCTAAGGTTTACAGTCATAAATGGGTATGAAATATTGTGAAAGAAAAATACCCGATTTAGGAAATCCCTTTTAAAAGTAGTTATCTCATTCCACATCTTGAAAGAATCGGGAAAATTAGATAATGAAATGTAGAGTGTGGAGAGATCCGGCTTCTTTGCACCTAGCCTTGGGCCAGATTATAGGCACAAATATTGAAAGTTTTTATCGGTCTTCTGAGGAATTAATTGCTTATTTATGTGATATACTTATTGTGTCCTCACGAGCGATAATTATTCGAGTGTCCATATTTTCTTAATAATTCTTTTATTCTTTATTCTTTATATTCCGAGTTTGTTTCTTGTTCCACATTTATTTTACTCGTGCTAGTATAATTTCCAGCTTCACCAATTTGGACCTAATATCACTTTATGGTCCAGAATGGTACGAGACGAGTAGTAGGGTAGTTGATTTAAAATTCTTATGAGATCTCTGTGGGACCGATATACGGACCTATCCATTTTCTTACTTGTCGGCTGTGCACTTGCGATTGTCGGGCCAAAACCAAATTGAAAATGATTAACTCTACAGAAGACTTTGGTCTTAACAAGTTTTTATGAATTAGGTTCAGAAGTTAAATAATATTCCTTTGGTAATTGTGCAACTAAATTTGTATATGTGTTTTGGTCTGAGGTCAAACAAGTTTTATAGACGCCAGTTCTTGAAGTCAGAAAGAATTTGATAGATCCAATATTCGGATGAAAGAAGGAAATACTAATTTGGACATTTAAAGAAAAGAACAAAATTAGTCTTTCAAGCGTTGGTTCATTTTGACCGCTAACCTTTAACAAACCATATTGAATATATTTGTTGTTTGACTAGTCACAGTAATGGCGGTGTGTTTGCTTCGAAAAAACTTTGATGCATAGGAAATGAGAAGCGATCGATTCAAGCGATTACGAATTAGAGAAAACGCGGCAAGGAAGAGACAAGGAAAGCGAGAGAAAACACACCGCCTTCGCATAGGATGAAAGACAGGATCAAGATGAGGGACACGAGGACGGCTGAAGACCCGCGATCAGATACTATGGAGACGAGCCTGTGTTGAGATGGTACTCTCTTGTTCAGGGTAACCAGCTATGGATGCCATGACTTTGAACTAAAACCAGCACTAATTACAATGAATTACGACAACACCGGTTCTTGGTCATCCGCCTTGAAGATCCTAATGAACTTTTTGGGAGATTTCTCGGGATCGAACTGATTAATTTGAATGGGGTGAGACCGAGTTATCAAAATTACATCTATTCCCACATTCTCTCTAGAATCTGACAGCCACATGGTATGAATCTTTACCATATGGATTACGTGATACTTGGAGGAATTTGGTAGAGAGGCCTATAACAGTGCGATTCTTTCCCCCATCACTCACACCTGAAAAGGAGGGGAAATCATTGTTTTAATGGGGAAGATGAGAGCCTATATGCGGCTGGGAAGATTCAAGCGGTTCTTGAGAAGATGTCAATGCATGGGATAGATCCTGAGACTCGAGATGGACATTGTATATCATGCCTTGAATGATATATCAAGGGGATCATTGATGCTTCATGTTGTGGAGCATTCAAGCGAAAAAGTCTTTGAAGAGGCAGAGAGGCGATAGAGGACTGGCAAAATGCAATATGAAAACTCCTTACGAGGTTTTCAAGGGGCAATGAGAGGAAAGGGATCATGGGCTAGAGCAAGATGAATGCTATGGAAGCAAAGTTGGATGCTATTATGCATCGAATGGACAAACAGAGAGGCTGCACAGCATCCATGAAATAGGAGGCGAGTTGAAGAGAAGTTATTGAAGGAAAGTCTTGAGAAGGCTGTTTGAAACGATTACATGATGCGAGGAGGTAAAATGCCGTTGGTAAGAGAAGTTACCATTTCAAACCCAATCCACACCTTGACACACATTATCACGGCCACTGGGGTGCATGAGGAATTTCTCATATGGTGGAGGGGCTTCTCAAGGCCCAAAGGCGGGAGTGAGCCCTCCAACAAGGGTGTCAGCTGACCACCCGAGGTTCAGTGACGTGAGGAAATGAGCACGAAATGAATGGGGTCGGAGGAGGGCTGATCTTTTGACATACTCAGCATTTCATGGGGATAATAAGAAAATTTGTTGAACTTCAGTGAACAAAAGTTTGCGAGTTGAAGCAAGCGCTACCAATTCTCAATTTTAATTCCACCAATGTCATCCACTGAAGAACACGGAGACACAAGTAGGGCAGGCAGCCTAACCACCTTAGAAAGCCCGGAGGAAGATACACCTTCCAAGTGACACAAAGAAAAATCCAAAGGGTACATGTTTGTCTTGACTTGAAGTGGGAAGGAAATGAAAAGATGAAAAAGATAGCGACAACAAGAAGGAGCAAGACCGAGGAAAGGGAAGAGTCTTAGAAGAAAGAAGGAGTAGAGGAAGGAACATCAGAATCTAGACCCGCGGTCCATTTCCTGACTGGCAGAGAAATCAGATAGAGGCTTGATTTGCAAGGTTTTGAAAACTTTCCGGAAAATTTGGAGATTAGTATGCCTTTCTTTGAAGTGGTAGCTTCGGATGCCACTCTATGCAAAATTTAAGAAGGACATGCGTGAAGAAAAGAAAAATAGTAGGGAAGGAATAGTGAATCCTCTTTGCCACTTGCAGTCACAGTGTCAAGAACTACGATAAAGATAGAAGGCCAGGAGCTTCTGAATTCCTTGGCTGTTGGAGGAATTGAATTCCGGGAAGCTCTGTGACTCGGGAGCTAGTATCAATTTGATGCCTCTCACTTTAATTTGCGAAACTAAGTTTGGGGAGGTTATTCCACTTCTTGTTACTCTTCAAATGGCGAACAGTTGATGGTGAAACACGAAGGAGTCTTAGAATGTGCTAGTCAGCATTGGGAAATTTGTTTTCCGGTAGACTTCATCATTACGGACATGAAAATTCCTGGTACTCACGCTCTTGGGAAGACCATTCCTAACTACGTTGCTCTGATTGACATGCGAGTTCTCATCTTGAGGGTTGGAGAAGAAGGCTGCGCTTGCTTGATCAAAAGTATGCAAAATATAGGCAGAGACAAAGAGAAGGTTGCAATGTAGCAGATTTGTCTATACTTCCAATACGATGTTAACAATGAATGTAATACTCGGTTTTATCAATGAAAAAGAGATAGATTCCCGGTACTTTAAGATGTCTATTCTAAATTCTTATGATTTCATTCTTTGAGAAACTATGATGAGCTTGAAAAAACGAAATGACAATGGGAAAATATGGAAAAGAAATTCATCGAAACCAGTATGAAGGACTAGTTTTGAAAGAGTTTTGCCCGCGATCATTTAAAGTATGCTTACTTAGAATTACCAAAGAAAAACCGGTGATCATTGGCCAGGACTGGTGATCTTGGGGAACAAAAAGATTACTGAAAATATTAAGGAAACGCGGGAATCGCTAGCTTGGTCCATTGAAGAGCTGAAGGGTATCAGTCCATCAATTTGCATGCATAAGATTACCTTTAGAGACTTCAAAACCATCGTAGAACACCAAAGAGCGATCCGATGATGATAGCGAGAAAAGGAGAGTACTCAAATTGTTGAATGTTTGGTTTTATCTGGCACTATTTGAGGGCTGATGCCATTTAGGCCCAGTCCATGTAGTTCCAAAGAAAGGGGGTTTCTTGTGATCGAAATAGAAAAAATGAATTGATTCCAACAAAAACGATGAGGATGGAGAGTATCATATTGATTACGGGGAAGTTGAATTCAGCAACCAGAAAATATCATTTCCCTTTGTCTTTCATTGATCAGATGTTGGACAGGTTAGCAGGACACCCTCACTTTTGTTTTCTGGATGGGTATTCAAGATACAATCAGATTGCTATTGCACCTGAGGACCAAGAGAAGACCACCTTCACATGCCCCTATGGTACCTTTGCCTTCAGAAGGATGCCATTTGGGCTGTGTAATGCTCCTGCTACATTCCAAAGGTGTATGATGTCAATATTCTCAGATTTGGTTGAAGAAGTGATGGAAATTTTCATGGATGACTTCATTGTGTATGGATCCAGCTTTGATCAATGTTTCAACAATCTGGAAACAGTACTTCAAAGATGCCAAGACAAATAGCTAGCACTAAATTGGGAAAAATGCCATTTTATGGTGGTTTTAGCGGTATTTAAGGTATTGTTCTCGGCATGAAAATTTCTCGCGTACTGACTAGAAGTGGACCAACTAAGGTATCCATTATCAAACTCTTGCACCACCTACCATGCTAGGGGTAAAGGAGTAAGAAGCTTCGGGGCATGTCGATTTTAGAGATCATCAAAGATCAAAATAGCCGCACTATACTATATTGTTGGAAAAGATACAAGGTTCAATTTTGATGAAACTGCATGATGCTTTTGAAGAAATCGTAATCGACAGGCTAAGCACTCATAATTGTCACTTCTAATGGGAAAAAGGGATTTAAACAATGTGTGATGTGATTTCGCTTACGGAGTCAGGTTTGGGCAAAGAAAAGAGAAAGTATTCAGGGCCATATACCATGCTAGTAAGACCTTCAATGAAGCACAAGAGAATCCACTCAACAACTAAAAGGAGATGCTAGCCATAGTATTTGCTTGTGAAAAAATTTAGTAAGAGATTTAGGATCCCATGGTAATTACACCGATTATGCAAAAGAATCAAATACTTGATGTCAAAAAAGGAAGCTGGTTTAAGATTATTAAGGTGGGTGCCATTGCTGCAGGAGTTTGATCGGAAATCAAGGATAAAGGATGTGACAATGGATAGCTGATCACGCAGTCAGAGGAAAGAAGCAAAGTGATGGTGCTAAGAAACGTGATGTTAACAGAGAACTTCCCAGATGAGCAATCGCTTAAGGTTTCCTCCAACTTCCATGGTATGTCGGAGTATTGTGAATCATCCGCTTGTGGAGTAATGCCTTAATTCAGCTACCAATTAAGAGGAAACCTTAACCTGGAGCAGCGTGCATTATATTTGGGATGACCACTCATTATTCAAAAGAGGTGCTGACATGATAATAAGAAGATGTGTGCCGCAAAGTGAACAAGGCAACATTTTAAATGAATGCCATGCATCACCCTAGCTGGGACATTTTTCCGAGAAAGAACAATTTCACAAGATACCCTAATCAGATTTATGGCTTCACTATCTTTAGAGATCGCCGAAAGTGGGTTAAATTGTGTGATAGATGCCAAAAGATTGGAAATATCAGCAATAGAAATGAAATGCCCCTCGTGAGGTATTTTGTGATAAATTTTCGGATGTATGGGGAATAGATTTTATGGACCTTTCCACCATCATTTGAAACCTATACATACTCGCTAGCAAGAGATTACGTTTCAAGTGGGTGGAAGCAAAGGCTTGTCCAAGGAATGATGCTAATACGCTTGTGAGTTTCTCGTAAAGAATATTTTGAGCAAGATTTGGAACACCCGTAACTATCAAGAGTGGCTGGGAGAACTGCAATTTTGCAAACAAAATATTTGCAAACTCATGAGCGTGTATGGGATCAAGCATGTAATGAGTTTAGCTTATCATCCCACCAATGGACAAGCGTAAATTCTCCAAATGTGGAGATCAAAAGAATACTTTGAAAGACAAAGGAGCTCAAGCAGAAGGATCGGGTCTTCCAAACTTGACGATGCACTTTGGGCTTACAGATCAGATACAAAACCCCATCGAATGTCCCCATACGAGTTGTTTTTGGCAAACCATGTCATCTACCTCTTGAATTGGAACACAAGGCAATGTGGGCCATCAAGAAGTTAAACTTTGATTTTAAGGCTGCAAGGGAAGAAAGATTGCTCCAACCGGTCTCGAACTGAAGACCGAGAAATGAAGCCTATGATAATGCTAGAATATACAAAGACAAGACAAAGAAATGGCATGATCAGAGAATTTTGAGAAAAGAGTTCAGAGTAGGGGAACAGGTTCTGCTGTTTAATTCTAGACTGAAATTGTTTCCAGGGAAATTAAAATCCAAATGGAGTGGGCCATACACAGTGGTGTCAAGTACTACATTTGGAGCAAG
This sequence comes from Tetrastigma voinierianum, assembly GCA_016808115.1. Classification (NCBI taxonomy): domain Eukaryota; kingdom Viridiplantae; phylum Streptophyta; class Magnoliopsida; order Vitales; family Vitaceae; genus Tetrastigma; species Tetrastigma voinierianum. The sequence continues at coordinate 189,896 of JAEQBH010005515.1, read as the reverse complement.
ACACCATACGATAATGGGGAAGAATTCATGTCAATGGACAGAGGTTAAAGCATTATCTAAACAGGAAGAGGGGAAATGAAGAACTCCAACCGGTTCTTAAGGAAAAGAAGAAGTACCACAACAAAGAAGTCCAAAATAAGGACTCAAATCGGGAGCGTGCCTAATGGGAGGCAACCCCATAAGAATCGAATCGATTTTAAGTTTTGAAAATATTTTTTCTTTTTAGTCGACATGAAAATTAGACTCGATTTGTTTTTATAAAGATAGATTTAATTTTTTTTTTTAGAAATTAATGGTAGTTTAATTAGATTTTTCTGAATATTGCAAAGTGAGCTTCGTAAGGTTTAAAGACATGAAATGGCAAGGCAACTAGTGTGAACAATTCCAAAGAACTTGCGTGAGAAGTCACGAGAAAAGGAGTAACTCTCTCCTAACCCAATTCCTTCAGATATACTTGAATTGATTTGTTAAATCTTGCTTGAGATGCCCGAAGAGATGTCTAAAAGGGTTAGGGAACACAAGAGAATCTTGCTCCTTGAGATCATTTGAGTTAAGGGCGTAGGTCGCGACAGAAAGGTTATGTAGTGACATAAGTGATGTCACGACAAAACATTGATGTCGTGACCTGTTTTGAAAGGGCAATTTGTGAGTATTGAAGGAAGAAAGTATATGTCGCGACACCATCAGAAAATGAAAAATGATGTCGCAACAAACCCAACAAGGTGGTGGAATGAAATAGCCGGGAGTAAAACAGAAGAATAAAAAGATGTCGTGAATATGATAATCAAATACCTTGTATCCACTGACAACGCGACAAACTTAGTATACATCATGGATGATGCAATGTGAAGTTTTTAATGCCATTAACTCACTTTAAAAGCCCTAAACTAATGATCTCAAATAAAAAGAGGCGAAATTGAAGTCGCGACGTGTTTTTAAAGAAGCAATAAGTAGCCCACAAACATTGATTGAATTGTAACTGTTGGAAACTTTATCATTCACTCCAAACCACATAGCTATTCACCTTCTTCCTCCTTCTGAATCTCAAACCCTGAAAACCCTAGCTTTCCAAACCTTTTGAAGAGCTTTTCTTCCGTTTCCAATGGCTGAAATTCCCACCCTAGTCCCTAACCTAGACGAGATTATGAGGGAACATGAACAACCAGAAGAAGAAACTCGTCAAGAAGAACACTTAAACGAGATTCGTCAGGAAAAACAATCAGAGAGCTAATTAACACCTGCCTCCTGCAAACCTCAAGAAAGAGCAAAAAGGAAAGGGAAAGGTGAGAGTAAGAAGAAGAAGAGAAGATTTTGGGTACGACGGCTGCATCTCTGAAAAAAAAATATTATGCTAACAAGGGGTTTGTCAAGGTAGAGGAGATTCAAAATCCTATTAATTCTTTCTGCTGAGACGAGTAGATGGAGAGGGTGGGAGAGTCTCTACGCACACCAAAAATCAGGGTATACAGCACTGGTAAGAGAGTTTTATTCAAATTTGGTAGGAAGGAAGGATGGAGCGGTTTTTGTTAGAGGAGTCTGGGTTTCATATGAAGCTAAGGCCATCAACGAGGCCTATGGCATGGCAAAGGCACAAACACGGTTCCAAATTCAAGAAACTTTGAAAACCAGATTTTGGAAAGATTAAGCCAGAAGTTTACTAATGGTAAGGTGCAAATAAACCAAGAAGAGAAAGGAAAGAAGATAATTGAAAATTCTCGACCTCTGCACCATTTTAGGTACACTGCACTCCAGATCCCCCCCAACATCTTGCTCCCCGGGGCTATTTCAAAAGAAAAAATAGACCTTCTCCGCCTAACCTTCTTATCCCTTATCCCATTTGAATTGTATCCAACTGCTGTAATCGACTTTAAATAAAATAAGAAATTTGAATTGAATTAATGTGTGTTATTTGAATTTGTTTGTTCAATGTCAGGTTGCTTGCGGATGGCTAGTCGGTGGGCCAAAGTAGAAATTAGTTCCGTATCAAAACTCGCCGAGATGTCATGAGCTACGCTTCATCAATGGCTAGATTGTAAATAAGTCGAAATGTAGAATAAGGCCAAATGAATACGCTTGATTGAAACACAAAGTGCAAAAGTGACTTAAGTCTAACTTGAGTCCTGCATAGAGGGAAGTAATGAAATCAAGAAACAAAACATATTTTTTGAAGATTGTGGTATGAACAATGAGTCAAGGAACCCTGCTGGATACAAAAGAGTTTAAACTACTAACAACAAAATTAATCAAGGAACTCCCTAACGTCAAAAAACAAGAGCTTAACCCAGACTTGTGAACTTGTTAGATTATTGATTTCGAGGCGAAATCCTAGGTGGATACAACACCGACAAGAAATGACGCAGCCATTCTTGGAAAGCCTGAGCCATTCAAGCTATCCCTATCTATATGTTAAAGCATATACCTTGGGGCCCGAAATTGAGCCAATCAAGCCATATTTCTAAAATCAGCCACACTTAAACCCCAAACCTTCCAAAAGAATCAATCTTCCAAGAAAGAACCCTGTGATTACTCTAAGAACCGAAAAAGAGAGTTAAGGAAATCAAGTTTTGGGAGGTTGCTTAAGAACCCAAGGAGAAAAGACAGTGCTGAATGAAAGAAAAAGGGTCAAAAGCGTAAATACATAATAAAAAAAAAGGGGATAAGTTTTACCTTGTGGCCTAATTCTCTTTGAACTATTAAGTTCTTAGGGTGTTTCAACACCTAGTACCCTAATGCCATCCTGTACTGGAGTTACTAACCCAAAGTTCAAGTAAGGGTGTTAGAAAGCCTAAGAAGGTAAAACATTGCACTATCCCCGAATGGTGACAACAACAAAGAAAATTCCCCCATGAATTACAAATGAGAAATGGAGCATATAGTCATTAGAAGAAATCTGTGATGTCCTAAAAGAAGTTTTGGGAGCGACAAAGAAACTACAAGGAAAAAGGGCGTGAGGAAGAAGAGAGAAAAAGTTCAGTGGTAATCTGGGAAACCAAAAGTTCCTTTCTATCCTACCCTTACCCAAGCCTAATATAAAGCCCAAAGACCCGATTGATCTTGAAGGATGGAATTACCTGGCATTAGTGGAGATCAATATGAACAACAAGCTTATGGAATTGAAAGCAATAAACAAAGAAAAACCGGTGAAGGACCTAGGGAGTTAAGTGAATAATTGCGAAGATGAGAAAGGAAAACAATTTATTTTTCAATGTGATCCAATGATTATGTTGTTGAACAATTTCAACAATTTAGTTTTGCATACTATAAAGAGAGAAAACCAACCTCGAACTCGATCAAGCCAGATGTACGTAAAATAATGCATACCTTGTATTCACTCAAATTGAATGCTACTGCAGAACAAATCAGAAAAATGTCCTTAAAAATTTTCTTTTATTTTGTTCGAGACAAACAATTCTTTCTTTTTCTTTGCTCGAGGACAAGCAAATTTTTTAAGTTTGGGAGTTTGATGAGCTTGAAAAATATCCATTTTAGTCCATTTTTCCGATCTATTTTTATCTAAATAAGATTGATTTACGTGCGTAATTACGGAATAACTAACCAAATCATAAATGTATGTGAAATTCAAGAAAAGAAGAATATTCAGAGAAAAAGAAGCAGAAGGTGGATGAGCAAGATGAGATAATTGGTCAAGCAAGCTGCAGTAAAAGGCTCACAAAGATAAAGGAACCCGATGTCGTGAAGCTTTGGCAACAAAATGCATATCCAAAAGTCAGTAAAGAAGAAACTCCAAATGGAAACGAAAACTTACTTGTTAACAAGGCAGTCGAGTTAAAGAAACCTGTGTGAAGTAAACCAGAAATGAGGAAGAAGAAGACTTCATGTCGCGACATCTGGATGCTGTCGTGACATCGACAATGAATTAGCAGCAGTCGCGACATCAGCGTGCAAGAAAAAGAAGTCACGATAAGATCAGCTAAAGAGAGAAGGTCGACATCAGGAAAAGTGAAGGAAATGGCAACCGGGTCGCGATAAGAGTCACCGTATAAGCAATGAGATTAACCGTGGTTATATCGATGTCGCGACAGCATCGTGATGTCGCCGACAGGTTGATGTCGCGACTGATGGAGGTCACGATGCGAGAATCGCCAGCGCGACAGCTCGTGAGATGAAGCTGAGGTAACTCAAGTTGTTGTCGCGACAGAGGACTGAAGTCGCGACATCGGAGCGACCAGTTGAAACCTGTAAGGGCATGAATTGATGTCGCGATAAGGATTGATGTCGCGACAATGTGAACCATCAAGTGAAGATCGCAGGTTGGCGTTTCCATGTCGCGATAAGAGATTGTTGTCACAACACCAAGAGCAACCGCGCTTGTGTCCTTGTCGGCGTCACGACAAGAGATTGATGTCGCGACAAACAGAAGCAACCATTAAACCTTCAATGACATATGTACTTGTCGTGATTAAGATATCGGCGTCGCGACATCAGATAACCATTCGGCCCGCGACGCGGTCATCATTATATTCGAGGTCGCCACTCAACCACCTTCCCGCCATCGATGATCATTATGCCCACACTGAGATCGATGTCTGGGACATGGATGATACACAAGGATTCGAGGTCGCGACTTGAACAATAACTAGGCCAGTCCACTTTGGAAATCCATTAACCGAATGCGTCGGGGATTAGCCGAAATCGAGAAACCCTATAAATACGCAGCCACTAAGAGAACGCAATTACGGTGACACGTATTTAGAGAGTTCGGGAGTCAAGGCTCATTTTCTTTATTTTCTTTTGAGCTTTTTTTCTTTTCTTTTCTTCACCGTTGATAGTTAGAGATTAGATTAGATTTCTCTATCGCTTTATCTGCTCTCGCTTTATTTTCTGGATCCGTGTGGTCGATTTTGAGCAAGGTCGAATGTAGAATTCTATTCTTTCAAATTACTACTGAATGTTTGAAGTTCGTATTAAATTTCTCGAATTCAACTCTTCAGCCAATTGCGTAATTTTATGATCAGAGGAATGTCAGAGTGTGTAATTCAAAGAATTTATAACTACCATTATGAATGCTACAAATGAAATTATCTTTCCCGTAGTCGCTTCACAGCCTTTGAATTTCGCCATGGAATTTACTTCGTGTTGGGTTTAATGCTTTGGATCCGAATATCGCTTTATACCTGCTATAAGATTTTGTCTCTATCAAGCCTGATTTCAAGGAGGCCCTCCGAGTGACATAGAGAAGGTATTCCCTGAGTTATGAACAATCAAGCCATGTATATTAACCGCTATTCGAGATCTTAATGAGCTTTTGCAGCTTTACTTCGATAAATCTCTTCTCACTAAATCAAGAAAGAGCTTCAATGAGTTATCAATTTAAACAAGCAGTAGAGTTCACCTCAATTCGATTAGTGAGGCCAATCCCGTGTTAGCCGAGATCTAATCAAGGAGAGGGTGATCTATCTCTAATTTTGAGGAAGAGCATCCCGAAGTCAGAGGATCCTCGCGACCGATAACTCGGGAGCTTAAGGTTTACAACCCATAAAATGGGTATGAAGTGTACGCGAAGAAAAATACCTGCATTTAGGAAATCCCTTTAAAAGTAGTTATCTCATTCCCGTCTTCGAGAATCAGAAAATTAGATAATGAAATGTGTAGGTGAGAGATTCACTTTACCGTTAAACGCCTGACAAGATTTTAAAACCTAAAATATTCAAGAAGTTTTATCGTAAGATAACTACGTGAATTGCATTTACTATAGCAAAGATACTTGATGTGTCCTCCAAAGATAATTATTCAAAGGTCCATTTATTTTCTTAACTATTCTTTTTATTCTTTATTCTTTATATTCCAATTTATTTTATCGTTCATTTATTTTACTCGTATAGTATAATTTCCACTTCTTAAGCTGGACCCTAATATCACTTTATGGTCCAAATAGAAATGGAGCTTGAGAAGCTGCGGTAGTTGGATTTAAAATTTTGAGATCTCCGTGGATCGATTATCCGACTTATATCCATTTTATTACTTGTCTAATTGCACTTGCAAGATATCAAATAAAACCAAAATTGAAAATGATTAACTCTAGAAGACTTTTGGTCTCAACAAGTTTTATGGTGCAGTTTTCGGGGATTAGATAATTTTCCTTTGGTAATTGTGCAACTAAATTTGTATATGTGTTTTGGTCTGAGGTCAACACTAATATACAACTATATCACAATAGTCTATAAGATTTTATTACAACACTCTTATACAGAACATATAGATATATGTCAAAACAACTACCAGTTATTAAATCCATATATTTCTTTTCACACCGAGGACTCTATCGAAAATGCCCTCCAAGACCTGCCCTATAATTCGAAATGGTCCCACTGATGGGGTGAGTAATAATTCCTAAGAGAATAATTCCTGCAAGGGCTACTCCCCATCGAAGTGCACATGCAATGCAATTTCACACATTCAAGTAAAAACATACACATTCCTACTCAAATGTCTACATGCCATGGATGAGAATGTTACTCACCTTATCCCATGTCCCGAAATCACACCGACTCCTCACATGGCGACATGCCATAGGAAAAACCGTCATTTATGTTCCATCAATGACCATTTTTTCAAAACAAAAGCTTTTTGTTTTATAAATCAAAATCCATTGGACGAACTCCGATGTTCACTTGTTTTTACTAAGTCTCGTGTATTTTTATGGGTAGCTAATTTCCGGGGTCTCATCGTAGGCTTTTCACGCCTTCGACACTTTCGCAAACTTTCATCGTTGGATACATATGTCTAACCACATACCGGGTTTCTAAATTGATGGGGTATCTATCCTTCAAGTATACTCCAACACATCGATTTTTCATTTCCTTTTTCTTGTATCTATCCCTTCTTCCTTTTTCTTCTTGCTATACTTATTTTACCGAGCCCACCATCGAACACCAAACATAGTGTCAATCTACCATGTACTCACGACATATCGTTGAACACCAAAGACAATGTCGATCTCTATCATGCACTCACACCCATGTCATAAGGTTGTCTCGTGGTATAAATGCAATATAAATGCCATTGCATGTATCTCATAAGGCATGCACAATGAATGCTAGAAAATGTGGCCTAAAATCACTTCATGCCAAGTATCATGGATAATCATATTTAATACATATAATTATTCTATTTAATTTCCATATGTCTAACATAAAGTTCAAATTATAGCTAACAATACAATAAATATAAGTATTCACTTTTCTGGCATCTCAAGCATATATCAACACCAAGTATCAATCATACAAGCAAGGATAACTTTGTATCCTTTACTAATTGTGGCATAAATAATGCCCACAACAATCCACACAACTCTTTGAAAAAAGCAGGAAACACCCGAAAATGTGGGCACCAAATTCCATTCATTGGCATATGGTTAAATTCTAGACTCAAATATATTTTCATAGAGTCCAAGAACGCGCAAATCCGAGTTTGAATGAGAAAGTTACTACTGCATGGGTTAAAGCCGCCGACGGCGGTGTGCAAAATCAAGTTCGTATTCCAAAACCAAGCACTACACCCATGGCCAACACTCGGCCAGCCCAAACCACAAACAAATCCCGCCAGCCCTGATTGATAATTCATGGTTACGGGCAGTCAGATGCCTACCAAACTCTAGTTTACAATTAAGGCTACATTGCAGCCAAGAGGTTCGTAATTTCGCCTCAAAACACCAATCATCCCCGACCGTTAATAAACACTGATCCCTAAGACAGAGCTGAACCAAATGGCCTTTACATGGCCACCAGGCAGAAATAAACTGTAGGAAAACCAGCACCTTTGAACTACTTAAACCCAGAGTTTATGGTAATTCGCCTGTCTCTGCGGACCAACTTTCATTTCTCGCCCAAGTCATTTCTATAGATGGTTAGTCGGAGATCGCGAAGGGAAGTATCGTTCCCTTTTTTTCTTTTTTTTTTCTCTCTCACTGTCTCTTTTTTTTTTCCCTCCGTCTCACGCACTCTCCCTCCTTACTTCTTTTCTTTTCCCTCTTTGCTTTGCCTTTTTTTTTTTCCTTATCCTTTTCTCTATCTCTTTTTCCCTTATCTTTCCTCCACCGAATTTTTTTTGGCTTGACTCAGAGTTTCCCTCCCTCTCTCTCTTTCTCTCTCATGGCCATATGTCTCGCGATGTCCATCCATCGCGTGCCATGTGGTCGCACATGCTTTAGGGCGACACTCTTTCCCACCACATGGCTTTCATGCCATGTGTCTTTCTCCCATAGTGCCATATGGAAGCCCCTAGTCATGACATGTGGCACCACCCCATGTGTCACCCGACACCTGGTGCGTCGAAAAACGTGAAATTCCGATCATCTCGGAATTCAATGAAATTCGACTGAGTAACTAGATTTTGCGAGACAAATTCAATGGTGATGTCCGTTTCATCATCCGAGATCTAGAAAAATTACAAGTTTTTCACCTGCACTATTGCGACAAAATACCGTTTTACCATTTAAAAAATGAATTTTCCGGTTTTACAAAACCTAAGGTAAATGGGTTGGACCTAATGGACTATACCTAAGGTAAATGAGTTGATAACTAATGGGCTTGAACCTAAGGTAGATGAGTTAAACCAAATGGACTAGACCTAAGGTAAATGGGTTAGGTCTAAGGAAGTGGGCTTGGTTGGTGAATTTCTAATGGACTAAGCCTAAAGATGGCAAAATGAATTAGTAAAATAAAATACATAAAAATTACTTTAAAGTATTTAGCAAGACGAATTAGTATATAAAGAAAAATATTTAACAAAACGAATTAGTATATTAAGAAAAAAATTTAACAAAACGAATTAGTATATTAAGAAAGATATTCAACAAAACGAATTAGTAAAATTTATAGAACTGCGCGTGACAGCAGTGGTAGGTAATAACTAATGAATCATGAGTCAACCTGCAAGATCTGCAAGTGTTTGAAATTGAGACCTGGGAGTGTTTGAAAGTGGGTTCGTCTATTGTGAAAAACCAAAGACTCCACTACATGAAAAACTAAGAAGTTGTACATGAAAAACTAAAAGAATTATTTTGAAAAACAGGGATAGAATGTGAAACACGAGAATCTAAAATACTCCGCTACAGGGAAACCTAGGATACAACAGGGACGAATGATGATAGAAGAACAAAAGTCCACATTATAGTTGGTAAATAGAAAAAAATAATGAAAAAAAAAAAAGATTTCATAACAAAACCATATACCCGGATCTCGACTTATTAACAGAAAATCACAAAGATTAGTATCCCAGATTATAAATATAAGACAAAACACCAAAGATTTATCTTACCACAATTTTCATGCACAACGGTTATAATATTATTCATCTAGTCTTGGAATATAGAAAAGAGAGATGTCAAAAAGCTTAAAAACCATACCTGGGCCGATCCACCTTTTTCTCCTATTCTGCACCGATCTTTTTCTTCTCCCCCAGTCGGCCTCCTGGTTCTTCTTTGATCCTCCTAATCGTCTTCCCCCCTTCTTCTTCGATCCTCCCCTTCTCTTAGGCATCTCCCCTTTAAAAAAAACATTCTCCCTTTTTTATTTTTCTTTCTTTCCAAACTAAACCCAAATCAAATCAAATCAGGAAAATCAAATAAAAAAAAGTAAAATATTAAAATAAGGTAAAATAAATAATAAAAAAAAATAGGAAAACTAGACTTAGCTCAAATTTAGGGTCTACAAATATGCTCATCTTTGATAGAATTCACGAGTGTAGTGAGCAAGAACAATAAAGTGAAGCGAATGGGAAAAGTAAGCTGAATCGAGATTTAATCGAAATAAGAATGTTATTAATCTTAAAAGGCCCACAGCGCATGGGACCCTCGGGCCTAACCGATGCGATCTAAGAGGCTCTAAAAACTCTAAAAGCAAACAACAAAAGAAAAAGTCTAAGATGCCACTAAAGTCACAGAGCAAGTCTAAACCTCCTCTGAATGGCCTCCAAAGGTGGTCAAGGAACGGAGGTTGTGTTGGCAATGGGCTCAACCACCTATGGAAGCAAATGAATATGCGTAAAAAGGGGATCGACACTCACTACACAAAGGCACTAAAGACTAAGAAAAGACAATTGCACAAAACTTAGGTAAACTCACCCAAGGGGGAACTAAAAAGGTGTCTATCACCCCGAGGGGGAACTAAAAAGGTGTCTGTCTAGAAAGAGTGATCCAAATGACACTACTAACATGGATCAAAGACTAAGAAAGGGAAAAAAAAAGAAGAGTTCGAGGCTATAAAAGAAAAGAAAAGCAGTTCAGGGCTGAGAGCTCATGGCTTAACAAAGCTTAATGCTTAAAAATGGGGGAAAAATGACAAAAGCGAGCTTTGGGTTTGAAAAGGAAATAAAACAGCTCAAGGCTGAGAGCTAGGGGCTTGAAAAGGCCCAAGACCTAAAAAGTGAAGCAGTGCTAGAAAAGCAAGCTCTGAGATCAAAAAGGAAATAAAACAACTTAGGGCTCAACAAGGCTCAAGGCCTAAAAAAAAAAAAAAGCGAGCTCTTGGCTCAAATATGAAATAAAATAGCTAAGGGTAGAGATCTCAAGGCTAGACAAGGCTAAAGGCTTAAAAATGAAAAAGCGAGAAAAGTGAGAAAATGAAATAAAACAGCTCAGGGCTGAGAGCGCAAGGCTTGGCAAGGCGCAGGGCCTAAAAACAAAAAGGTGAGAAAAGCTAGCTTTGAGCTTGAAAAGGAAATAAAACAACTAAGGGTTGAGAGCTCAGGGCTCAACAAGGCTCAAGGCCTAAAAAGGAAAAAGCGAGCTTCGGGTTCAAAAGGAAATAAGACAGCTTAGGGCTGAGAGCTCAAGGTTTGACAAGGCTTAGGGCCTAAAAAGGAAAAAGCAAGAAAAAGATAACTCTGGGCTCGAAAAGAAAATAAAACAACTCAAGGTTCAACAAGGCTTAGGGCCTAAAAAAGGAAAAAATGAGAACAAACGAGCTATGGGCTTGAAAAGGAAATAAAATAGCTTAGGGTTGAGAGCTCATGGCTTAACAACACTTAGGGCCTAAAATAAAAAGCAAGATCTCGAGCCTCGGATATAAAACAACTTAGGGCTAGACAAGGCTCAGGTCCTAAAAAGGAAAAAAAAGGAGAAAAAATGAGCTCTAGGCTTGAAAATGAAAGCAAATTTCCGCTTGCGAGTCTACCAAGGCTCACCAAGGCTACAACCTAAAAAAGGAAAATCAAGCTCGTGTTTAGAAAGGAAATAAAATAGCTCGTATCGAGCCTGCTGTCTGATATGGCCTGATAAGGCTCAAGGCCTAAAAAGGAAAAAGCGAGTTCTGAGCTTGAAAATGAAATAAAACATCTCAGGGCTGAGAGCTCAGGGCTCGACATGGCTCAGGGCCTAAAAGGGAAAAAAAACGAGAAAATCGAGCTCCGAACTCGAAAAGGAAAATGCGAGCTCCAAGCTCGAAAAGGAAATTAAACAACTAAGAGCTGAGAGCTTAGTGCTCAACAAGGATTAGGGCCTAAAAAAGAAAAAAGCGAGCTCTAGCTTTAAAGGAAATAAAGTATTTCAAGGTTGAGAGCTCAAGGCCTACAAAGGAAAAAGCGAGAAAAAGTGAGCTCTAGGCTTGAAAAGGAAATAAAACAACTCAAGGAAAAGAGCTCAGGGCTCAACAAGGCTCAAGGCTTAGAAAAGGAAAAAAGCGAGCTTCGGGGTCAAAAAGGAAATAAAACAACTCATGGCTGAGAGCTCAAGGCTCGACAAGGCTTATGGCCTAAAAAGGAAAAAGCAAGCTCCAAGCTTGAAAATGAAATAAAACAACCCAGAAATGAGAGCTTAGGGCTCAACAAGGTTGAGGGCCTAAAATGAAAAAGCAAGAAAAGCAAGCTCCGAGTTTGAAAAGGAAATAAAATATTCATGGTCGAGCTTAGCTCAACAAGGCTCAAAGCCTTAAAAAAAAAAAAAGGTGAGCTCTTAGCTAGAAAAGGAAATAAAATAGCTCAGGGTTGAGAGCTCATGGCTCAACATGGCTCAAGGCCTAAAAAAAAAAGGGAAAAAATAGAGCTTTGTGCTCGAAAAGGAAATAAAACAGCTCAGGGTTGAGAGCTCAGGGCTCGATAAGGCTTAGGGCCTAAAAAAAAGGAAAAAAGTGAGAAAAGCGTAAAACAACTTAGGGTTGAGAACTTAGGGCTCAAGAGGGCTCAAGAAGGCTCAAGGCCTAAAAAAAAAATGAAAAAAGCAAGCTCCGAGCTCCAAAATGAAATAAAACAACTCAAGGCTGAGAGCTTAGGGCTCAACAAGGCTCAAGGCCTAAAAAAAAAAAAAGGAAAAAATGAGCTCCAATCTCGAAAAAAAATAAAACAGCTTAGGGCTAAGAGCTTAGTGCTCAACAAGGCTTAGGGCCTAAAAAGGAAAAATTGAGCTCCAAGCTAGAAAAGGAAATAAAACAACTTAAGGCTTGACAAGGCTCAGGGCCTGAAAAGAAAAAAGGCGAGAAAAGCGAGCTTCGAGCTCGAAAATGAAATAAAACATCTCAAGGCTCAACAAGGCCCAAGGCCTAAAAAAGGAAAAAGCGAGCTCTAGGTTCAAAAAGGAAAAAGCAAGAAAAGTGAGCTCCGAGCCTGAAAATGAAATAAAACATCTCAGAGCTCAACAAGGCTTAAGGCCTAAAAAAGGAAAAAGCGAGCTCTAGGCTCGAAAAGGAAATAAAACAACTCAGTGTTGAGAGCTTAAGGTTGACAAGGCTCAGGGCCTAAAAAAGGAAAAAGCAAGAAAAACGAAAAGTGACTCAGACGGGATATGCCCCAATATGAAACTCAAAAAGGTCAATAACTCGATGTGATGGTAGTGAAACCTACTAATGATCTGACAACATTAGTGGATGGGGTATGCCCTTAGTATGCAGAGGTGACTTAAGGAATAAGTGAAATGTCCCTCAAAACTACGGATACTCTAGAGTATGCTCATCGATCACGCAATGAAGTGCAAATCTAACCTCAAGAATGCCAGAAAGGGCCATGCATCGAGTCATGCCAACAGGATAAAACTAACCACCAATCAAAATCATAGTAACTAATACTCAACATGCTAATTGCCAAAAAGGAGACATCATCATAAATGAGTCAATAATCTGTTAGGCCATACCATCATAGAAGGTGTTGAACATAAAGACCAATAAGGGTGAAGCCATAAAACTCAAAGACTAAACCTTATCCTTCCCTGATCAAAGGAGAAAATCATAAATCATTGTGAAATGGGTAGGTCAAAGAAGACGGCTGATGGGCCCGTAAAATAGATATGAGGCTATCAAAAAAGGACATATCCGGTATGGGATGGAGAGAGTAGATGACATTCAAGATTGACCAGATTGTCAAAGATCTAAATTCTCATGTGACATCAAATCCACAATGCATCAAAATCCTCTATCAAATGGTCACTCACTACGTCGATGAACCAAAACAATGAGGTAGCTATGCCCCAATAACAAATAAAACAACTGCATCTTTGATAAGTGCTCTCTCAAAAGTGACTATACTCCAATATAGGAATGTCTCAAGATCCATCATCTAAAGAAAAGAGGGCTATGTCCTAGTATAGATCATCTCATGGATCCATCAACAATAGGATAGGTATGCCCCAGTATCGAGTACATACTTATATGATAAAAATGACCTCCAAAGTAGTCATGTCCTAATGTAAGAATGTATCATAATCCATCGATCAAAATAGGGACAACCCCTAAGTATATGATCATCATCGAAGCTCCTCATCTATCATGCTCCAAAATATCTCCAACCAACCTTGAATATCACCCATGTGTAAGCTATCAAATGTAATGTGTGGTATCATGGCCTTAGGGTGGTCTTACGACTCGGACCGTAATGTAGGCTTGGGTAATAGGGTAAAAGAAATGAAGGGAAACTAGGCATAAAATCCTAATAAGAAAAATATCAACAAACCCCTCGTTCATGTAACACAATGTATAGAAACCTCATGAGTTAGGAACTTGAGCACATCATGTGAGAACACTAAATAGTGGGTAGTGAAGTATCACATGTCACTAGGATGAATAGAAACGATATGTGAACGATAAAGATACTCTCAAGGGCGAAGTGAGGTAGGAAGGGGAAAGAACTCGAAAATGGTCAAATCGATAAAGGTAATGAAATGGGGTCAAATCGATAGGAAGGGGCAAGAAAAAACACAAAGGTAGGAGTGGGTGATAGTCATCTCACATCATAGCATGAAGGGAAATCAGATCTGAAATAGCATGACTATAAAACCATAGTCTATAAGAGTTTAAATTACATCACTCTTATACAAAACATATATCAAAATTAAGCATTCTAATACATGTTTTACAAAATATAAACAAAGCCACAATTCGGATTTCTTCTCAATATCGGCCTCTAGTGAGCGTCTTCTCCCTGCACATTCCATGTACCTAAAAGGGGGTCCCACAACGGTGAGCAATGCCCAGCAGAGTGAAATCCTACAAGGGCTACTCCCCACCTAAGTGCACATGCAATGGTCATGCAACAATAAACACTCCATACCAGAAGATTCCATCCTAGAATGGAAACCTACATGTCATGAATGAGATGCTACTCAACATGTCCCATGTACCGAGCCCCACGAACCTTCTTCAAACCCGAGTCTAACCCGACTCACTCGCACATGCTTATGCCTAGATTGAGAACTCACCATTGGTATTTTAAACCAATAAATTTCTTTTATCCAAAAACAAAATCTTTTGTTTTATAAATAAAAAACATTGACACCGAAACCGCTTTGAAACAAAGTATTGGACAATTCCAATAATCGCTTTATTCAAAAGCACTAGATACTTCAACCGATTTATTCAAAAGCATTGACTCTCCAAATCGCGAAAATAAAATCATCGGACAATTCGAAACCGTCGACTCTTCGGGACATCGGCCCTTAGATAGGCTCCGTGACCATCAACAATCGATACACAAGTGTGGAGCTCACACATCGTCCAAATGTATCGGGCTCTTCCACAATTGCTCAATGCCAAGAATGAGAACACAACCAACCAGTGATCCCACCATTTTAATGCGACATGTCCCGGGTGCATATGAAATGCAATGCAAATGTGCCATTTCCTATTTATACCATACACATATGCCTACTCATGCATATTAACCCATGCATCAATTGGACACGAGATCACCGGGAACACATAAATTCCAATTTAAATCATACAATTCATGCGCCAATGATACCTAACACATACATTGATATCTACAAGTCATCACCAACGTAGTGATCATTTATCCTCAGTCTTAATCTGTACACCATGTCTACAAATAGCCTACAACCAAGCAATGCAATGGCCTCAATCATACACAAACTCATGCATTTCCTGTTCTCATGGATACCTTATATCAAAATTCATATAATTACCAAACAACATACACTAATTTCATCGTATTAGACCCACAGATATCATCTTAACCAAGCACTTGCACACTCGTGCTACAATCAAATTTTTGAAAAATATTTGGGCACCAAATTTCATTCACAGTCATATATTGTTATTATAGACTCAAGATCTTTCCATAGAGTCAAAGAACACCAAATTTGGAGTCCTAAATTAACGAAGTTATGCAAGCTGGTGAAGCTATGAAGAAAATCAAAGAAGATTGTGAGCACCTGTAGCAGCAGAGGCTACCGTATTTCATAAGTTTTGGACTTAATATGAGCTCAAATTCCATTAAGCTATATATGATGGATTCTAGACTCAAAGAGATTTCCAAAAAGTCCAAGAACATGCGACCTGAGTTTGACGAAAAACTTTATGGCCAGCCCAGCTCTGAGGCTTCACATGAACAAAAATGACTCACGCAGCAAATTTTTTTCTTTTCCTTTGTGCTCGAGAGTTAAATACATTCAAACAGCCCCTAGGGCTCAACCTAGACCAAAACAACTCCTAGATGGAAAATAAATTCGAGTAAGAAGGTTCTCTACCTCTTGAAGCGTGAGCAACGCCTCAAGAAAGTCTCGCGATGACACACCCCACCCCTACCAATGGGCGAGTTGGTGAAAGCCATTTACCTATCAGAAATCCCCAGTCGCAATTTGAACATCAGAAACTCCTGTGAAGCCGCCGTATTGTTTGCCAAAACCCTCCATAAAAATTTTTCTTTTATTTTTCGACTTAGGATTTGGTAAAATCTTAGCAGTGGAAAAACTTCAGGCAGCATGACGGCTGCATATAGTATAATTCCAAATCCTGTATACATCCAATTTACACTATATCCAAATATGGCAACCAGCATACCAATACATTCTCACAAAATTATTCTATGTCCATACATATGTTCCAATATACATATTCAAAGTCTTTTCCCTATTAATGGAATCTCGACGATGGTAATGGCTCTTGATGACGACCAAGATCGCGATCCAATGGTAACAAATGTCTTCACTTTATATACCTTGGTCGCTCACCTTGCGCAAGTACCTTATTAAGAAAACTTTGTAATGAACACGGGCTCGCTTCTCCCAAACGCCGTAGGTCTAGGCGATCGGATGGGAAGAATTCCAATAAAAAGATTTATGAAGGATTTTAATGAACAAACTGATGAACATAATATATATATTCCCACAGCCTATAATTTAGATTATATAGTAATTAACATACAAAAAGTCAAAATATTTTAAATAAGTTATTTAATTAACTTAAAGTAGAAAATCTTTGTCTCCGAGATATTTTTCCACAAATATCCATTAAATTCTAATCTCTCCTCGAATGTACCAAACCATTGTATGGAGCATGTACCGTAGGGGATAAATGGATGAGAACGAAAATGTAATCAGGCGATAAAACACCTATGATGTAGCATGTTAAAAAAAAATTATAACTCACTGTTTTCCGGCAATGACAATATATATTCTCCCGTCAACACCAACCGAACTGGGGCAACGGACCTTCACCAAGATCAAGAACGCCGCATGAGTTGACGGACTCAATCTAGCCGCCTTAGAGACGCCGCAGGTTAGAGGATGGCGGGCATGGATAAATCGGGCGCATGAAGATGCCATGCCCATACTCCGGGGAGGCGCCGATGCAAGAGATGATCCATCCCCTGATCATCTCGCTCCTGATACAGATTAAGCATCCTAACCCCTGAGGTTGCATCGATCCCGTCCGCTCCTATACAGAGAGAGAGGATTCATTTCCTAATTAGGAACCAGTAAATATTTTGTAAAAACTACAGAGCTCCCCATGCCTGGTCCCTATCCCCCTCACAATAGCAATTCTTAACACTTTGCAAATATCAAATCAATCGCAACTCCACAACATGACTGTGACTTACACATATTTATCTCATTAAAACAATATTACAAAATTTTTTAATACTTTTAAAAAATAAATTTTTAATACACAACACACTTACCTCGACGAAAGCGGCTGGTAAGCCACGATTATTCGCACGCATTAACGTCAAAGCCGATCCGGGCGTTGTGGTAGTACATAATGACAAATAAAAATAATTTATATATATTACCTTTTTCTTAAGTATGACACAATCGACATACAAATTTGAACCTATAAACTATATTTATATCATAAAAAAAATTTAAAAACCTTATTTTGTGTTTTTATGTGTCTAAAATCGAATCTTTTAAGATAATGCACATTGCATTTCTCGACCTCGATATGGATGAGTTAGAGACAGGGGTATCCGTATACCTCAAGGCAAGCATTCTAAGTTTTTCCCATGGAGATGCATTCTATGTATTATTTCCTGTCCTCATTTTAGAAAATGCAGAGCCAAAAAGACTATATCGACACTTGAAACCTAAGGAGACAAGTTTTCTGACCGTTCATTGCAGCAATTTAAATCATACTCTTGATAGTATATACACAAAAAAGTTACCTCCAGGAGAGCCAAAGATATACACAAAAAGTTGACACTAAAGGGAAACAAGAGCATATGTGTTTCACCCAATAAATCAGGGCAGAATATGGCAATTATAACCTTACCAATTAAAAATCAGAAAATCAACTTGCTTATATTTCCAAATTTGTTTGTAATCGATGTATAAAGACAGTAAAAATTGAAAGAAATTGAGTGATAGTAGAAATGACACTTAAGGAAGAATATTTATACTTACTAAGTTACAAGCTCCACAGATCATAATTCTCACAAAGACTTAGTCGACACCCGAATGGCAAGAAGAGGAGAGGCAGCCACTAAATACGGATATCTCAAACAAAATCCCAAAATCATACAAACACCCGAAAAATCTCAAGCCACCAAAACTGTGACATTTGACTAAAAAACAGAAAGAGAGGCGATGCTTACCTCCGTGGCACTAGGTGGATGAGACGCCATGGCGATCTAAGTGGTGGCGGTGGCGCTGATGGCGCCGACGGAAGAGCAAGGAGGAAGGGGGAGCAACAAATACATGGGCATGCGCTTAAAGATAGCCGGATCGCCTGGGGGAGGAAAGGGAGCACCTAAGGGGCCGCGGCGAGGGAAGAGAGGGGCAAATGCGAATGGGAAGAAAGGGAAAAGTAGCAACAAGGGGTGGGCAGGCGCACATGGGGAGGAATATTTCACCTGACGGCGGTGGGAGAAGGGCGGCGCAGTGTTCCTACGGGCGAGGGGAGGGAAGGGGAGAAAGGGGAAAAAGATAAAGGAGAGAAGGAAAAGAATGAGGGAGGGGAAAAAAATATCCCGAAAAATAGAGACGGAAAAGGGATTCCGTCTCTATTTAGAGACGGAAAGCAAATACCGTCTCTATTTAGAGACGGCAAAAAAATTCAGTCTCTATTTAGAGACGGAAAATAGTTTCCGTCTCTAAAATTAGGAGACGGTGTAATATCTATTTAATTTAGAGACGGAATTTTTTTTTCCGTCTCTAAATAGAGACGGTATTTGCTTCCCGTCTCTATTCGGTCTCTATTTTCGGTCTCAAAATTTGGAAGGAACCTATCGCACCATGTTTAGAGACGGAATTCATATATCACCTCGAATTTATCAACACGGTTTATGTAGGGAAATAAAATGTTCTAGTAAATGAGACAACATAATATGCTATTTTAATGTGATTTTGATGACTTTCGGCTTATTCAAAAAATTTATTGATGAGATCAATAAAAATATAATTTTTGAGACGAAACTCTAATGTTTCTGAAAAGGAAAAAAATTGTTTATGCGTAGCGCCTTATGAATTTAATTGGTTTTAAACACACGCCTATTATAATTTATTTCTTTTAATGCAAATTGTTTATGCTATATGATAACATGATATATTTTGCATGTTGTGTTGCTTCACATGGTGCACAATATGGCCTTACCAATGTGATTGGCAAGTTATTATTATTGTTTTTACAAGGGTTGTAATTATTAAATACCTACTATACGCCGCTTTTGTTTGTTGTAATTTTATTTTACTATTAGTGTATTTATTTAATTGTTGTAATAAACAAGAGACGATATTTCAGCCTGGGCTCTATTCGCCCTATTTTCGTCACAAATGGAGGAAGCATCGCTTAGGAGACGGAATTTTTCCATCTCTATTTGGGTGGACTAAACTATTTTTCCGTTTCTAAATTAGACGAAAAAATATTTCGTCTCTATTTAGAGCATTTAAAAGCATTCTGCCCTATTTTCGGTTTCAAAATTTGGAGGGAACATATCGCGCCACTTTTAGAGACGAAAATTTAGTGATGGAAATTTTTCCGTGTCTAAATAGAGATGGAAATAATTTTCCGTCTCTAAATAGAGACGAAATCTGCCTGCCTTATTTAGAGACGGAACGCTCGCCTCTAAATTTCCATCTCTATTCTTCAATTTTCTTGTAGTGGGAGTAGTCCGTTTTGTCATCCAAGATCTAGAGAATTTTCTAGGTTTCCCTGAGCCATTCCATCAATTTTACTATTCTTGCCATTTTTCAAAATTTTTTAATTTTTCTCGAGTTTTACAAGAAGTTTATGATTTATGAAAAAAAAAAAAGAAGTTAATGATTTATTTGTTGACTATTTCCATATTAAAATAGTTTTTATATTTTTAAAATAAAACTTTCTTTGGAAACTTTTTAACTTGTTATTGATATTTCTAAATATATGTAATGAATATTTTTTTATGTCTAATATTTTATTTTTAATTATATATAATTTATATAATTATGTTGGCTCTAAAACAAATGAAATAGAGAAAATAATTAAAAATAATAATAATTTAAGAACACCTGTTTTTTGTTAAAAAAAAAAAAAACACCTTATTTTGATGTAAAACAAACACACCTTATTTTCAATTCATAATAATAAAAACTAAAAAAATTTAAGGTGTTTTTCTAATTATTTGTTTTGAAGAACTTAAACCTAATTGTGACATCAACCAAACATGCCCTTCTTGGTTATATAAAGACATATGTAATGGGGTTTTGTAACGGAAAGAAATGTATATTTATATTGTTTGGAAATAATAAAAATTTGTGGTGATTTCATTTTGGGAAAATTTGCAAGGCTTTTTTTTGGTTTTATTTTTATTAAAATGTAGACCCTAAATTTGGGCTATAATTTTATTTATTTATTTTATTTTACTATATTTTTATTTTATTAGATTTTGATTTTATTTGGATTGATTTTTCTCTCTAATTTAATATTATTACTATTATTTTTATTTTATTTATTTATTTTTCTTGGGAAGGTAGATTATCTTTTCTTTTTTGGGGTTTTAGGTTAGGGTTTTTGGAGACCTTATAAATTAGAAGGGTAGACAGAGAGAGGGGAATTAGAAAAGAGAAATAGACGGCCAATGAGGGACGATCAAAGAGGCGGGAAGAAGAAGAAATTTTTTGAGGAGAAGACAACTTTTGGAGGGGGAAGAAAGAAAGGTCAGTAGAAAGTGAGAAGGACAAGGTTGCTATTCTCGTATGCCTTTTTTTTAGTTTTGACATCTCTTTATTCTCTATCATTTATTGCATTCGTGTTTTAGATAAATCTCAGTGGTTTCACTTCTTGCTTCTTTGTTTTTAGAGATTAGATGAATAGTGCTACAAACTATTGTGTGTGAAATTGTGGGCTTTAACCTTCAATAAATCCTTGGTGTTGTTGTAAAACCTAGGAAAAATTCAATTTTTCTGAAAAAGGGTAAAACGATAATTTCAGGTAAAAATCGAAAATTTTCTAGATCTCGGATGATGAAACGAACTTCACCCTTGAATTCGTCTTGCTAAATCTAGTTACCCTGGTCGACCTCAGAGGATTTCCAAGACAATGAGTTTCACATTTTTCGAGGAGGACTCGGTGTCGAGTGACACATGACACGACTACGCGACGCCACTGGGCACCTTGGGAGATGGAAACATGGATCGATGACCGCCGCACAGAAGAAGCTCGACACATAAAGACTCGATAAGTGGCTCATATTGAGTCATGTGTCAAATGGATAAATAAAGGAAAGAAAATCAAATGGAATAATAAAGAAAAAGAAAAAAAAAGTGAAAATTTAAAAGGAATGGGGGTGGACCAACATGGGAGTTCGGTGGGATAAGAACCAAATAAGAAAAAAATGGCAAGAAAAAGAGAGAAAATAAAGGGAAAAGAAAAGAAAGAAAAAAGAAAAGGAAGAAAAGTAAAAATGGGCCGCTTTGGGCAAAGAACGGATACAGTGGAAGGAGGGAGAAAGTATAAAGGTACAAGGAGAAGAGATGAGAGCGAAACACGCTTTATCTCTAAGATTTACTTAACGACTGGTGGTGGGTTTCATCTTGTTGTAAAAAAAGCAAAAGCCCACCACTGATCAGAGCTATGCTGGTACCTGGGTAATCTGAGTTTCACAAACTCCACGAGGTAGGAATTTTCCTACTTGATTACTTTTAGCCTAGAGGCCATTTAATGCAAACATGCCTTCTGAGGCTTCTAAACTGGTTATAGTGTTTTAGTTCCAAGATTTTGGGACTAAATATCGGAAATTCTGTGATTAATTACACAGCTCCTAATTACGAGATTTTGTTTAATCCTGACTGATGTCTGTGTTTTAAGCGAGCTTTCTGCATCACAAAGACTGTCGATAAATGAAAAAAAATTGGTTCATGGCCGTGAAGGAATCGAGAGGTGCCCTGTTTATGTGGGTCCAAGATTTGGGCCATTTTGTGTGTTATTGTTAGAAAAATAAATAAATAACATGATGTTGTGTGTAAAAAAAATCATGTTAATATCTGATTGCGTGATGTATTAACATGGAAATATGAATGGAAATTATATGTAGAAAATATAATTATCCGGAAATTATAAATATAGTGCATATAGCATGACATAGCATGAAATGAAATAAATGCATTTCATATGTACGTAACATCGCGTCAAGTTGGCTGTGTGTGCATGGTGTTGGTTATTATTCACCATTCTTGGTAAATGTGTGGTGAGCTCGGAAATGGGACAACGTCCAAAATCGAGACTCACAGTTGTATAAAACAATAATAATAATAAATCACACGCACATAAAGCAAGATGGGGCGTATCCTCCTACAGGTGAAAGACCTAAATTTTATTCGTCATATGTATCCAAAGGATGAAAGTTTGCGAAAGTGTCGGAAGCGCGGCAAAGCCCGCGCGGTGGAGACCTGAAATAAGAACCCAAATAAACACATGGGATTTGATAAAATTCAAATGAATATTGGGAGGGTTTTCATCGGGTTAAGCCACAGTGAAACACCACGACTTGTTTTCACACTCGCATTTGCATGCGTGAGGTAATGGTCAGACTCTGCCAGGGTATTATATTCCCATCTCATGCATTTACATGAAATATTTCATATAAGATTGCATTTTTCTAACTGAATGTGTTTGATGCATGTATGCTTGCATGCACAGAAGGAGTAGCCCTCAGAGAGAACAAATTTTCTACTAGGCATTGCTCACCTGCCGTGGGACCCCTTTGAGGCAAAAGTCTATCATAACTGACGAAAGTTCTCGATTTATAAAGTTATATCATAAAACTGATATTTCCATGCAAAGCATTTATGTTAATCATAACCAATTTTGATCATCATCTTCCAAATAGGTCATAATTATGTATGCAACGATCTGATTTTAATAATCAGAATTATGTTTTTAACATCATTTTTGATTTTAATATGAATGACAACTGTTTTAGCGACTGATAGAGAAGTGGAAAACGAGCAATCAAACCATGTATAAAACTGAAGGTGACTATAACACATATAAGTCATATGGTCATGATCTCCCAACAATGTGAGACTTCGCCTCATACAGTAACATGATCCCATAAATTAATGTCACGAATGATGGTAACGTCATCCAAACTCACAGAATCTCGCAAGATTTGATTAAAGCCGTTGAACTGGACTCTGGATTGGGTGTCAAATCGTCATTAGTCTAGTGGTGACAATTACCTAGAACTGGGTAGGTATCCACCGTGTTTTCAGATATTGGCTTGTCATAGCTTAGTATCGAGAGTTAGGTATACAAATACCTAGGATTAGTGGGAATGGGTGTAGAACACGATATTGTGTGCATTGATTGCTTTTGTGTTCTAATATGTTCCACGGGAGATGTATTGTTGTTATTTGTATAATATACATGGTAGATTGTATATGGAATACTAGGGTTAGAAAACATAACCTTAGGGGTTCGGAAAACAAAATGAACATGATAGTTCGAACCTGGCGGGCATTAGTGTTCGCATTATGCATCACTAAGGAAAAAGGGATGAACATTGTAGTTCATGATGTTAAAGTCTGTTAGTGGTTGCCATGTGCACTACTAGTTAGACTAAGAAAGAAATTTGATAACTCTATTACTATCTTAACTTGTGTAGATGGAAAGTCTAGGCATGCACGAGGTCATCCACGGAAAAGGTCAACCACCACTGCGGTTTAACCCATGCCTTTATGTGCGCTATATAGGTGCTGCGCTTGCCTCATTGTGTAAAGTAGCGACGTGATCGCTACCACCGCACCGACCAAGGCAACCATGCGCTGGCTGGCGGACGATAACCTCTGTGGGTTTCGTGCACATCATCCTTTGACATACATAGGAGGAGGGGACTCGATGGTCAGGACATCCTTGGCCATTAAAAGAGAAGTAGATGACACACGGGGCATCCGGGACATGGGTGTTGTTGCTAAGAGGAAGGATAATCAATCTTCTTCTAATTCGGGAAAGAAGC
Organism: Tetrastigma voinierianum; assembly: GCA_016808115.1. Taxonomy (NCBI): domain Eukaryota; kingdom Viridiplantae; phylum Streptophyta; class Magnoliopsida; order Vitales; family Vitaceae; genus Tetrastigma; species Tetrastigma voinierianum. The sequence continues at coordinate 165,785 of JAEQBH010005515.1, read as the reverse complement.
AGAAGACTTCCATTCCACTCGTGGATTTCGCAGACGGACTGAGGTTATCAAAGATCGGGCGTCGAGCCCAGACTTTCTATCTCGGCCAGACATGACATGTTATTACTGCCATCAGTCTGGACATATGAAGCGGGATTGCCCTCAAAGGCAGGGATCCTGGGTTTTCAGGGACACCATACTTCGCCGTCAGCTGGACTTACTCTAGACATACGAAATTCCTCCTTACCTCAAAGATGGGCTGGAACCGATATCATCCTGTGGTGCTGCACAAGCACCTACTTCTTCGCATATGGGCCACATGGGCTAAGGGATGGGTCGGGGTCGAGGCAAAGATTTCTGTGCCGTGATTTCCAGGACCGGCGGTGTGTCTCAGGGTATAGCAGATCGAGCTTTTCAGATCAACTGATATGCGGGTACGCTCTCTCTCACAAGAGTGTTGTTTAAATTCAGATGCATCATATTCATGCTTATTGTCAGATCTTCGTGGAATGTTTTAGGCTTAAAGGTTAAATCCTTTGGAACCAGAATATGTGAGTTCTCCCTGTAAACAGTGCTTGCGGATCGATCGATATGCCAGATCAGGAGTTGAGATCTCGTGGATTCTACTGAATGCGGACTCTGTAATGGACATATTAGATTTTGATGTCATTCTTGGCATGGATTGGTTGACGGCACACCGGGTCCTCATTGATTTTGATAGTAGGAGGATTACTGCCTACACACGAGACGATATCCGTGTGACTTTTCAAGGGGAGAAGCATGATGCTTTGCCTCAAATCACGACTAAGGTGAGGAACAATTGATGGGTTGGCTAGCAAGCCTTACCCTGAGGATGAGGGGAGATAGGATTTAGGTCAACCTCGGGTGGTTTGCGAATATGAGGATGTTTTTCCGGACGAGCTATCAGGATTACTTCCGCACAGGGATGTGGACTTTGTCATTGAGTTACACCCTAGTACGTCGCCCATTTCTATGACTCCTTATAGGATGGCACCATTTGAGTTACATGAACTCAAGGTCTAACTGCAGGAATTGTTGGACAAGGGTTTTATTAGACCGATCACTTCACCATGGGTGCTTCGGTTTTGTTTGTTAAGAAGAAGGACAAGACTCTTCCACTATGCATTGACTACTCACAGTTGAATAGGGTTACGATCAAGAATCGCATCCTTACTCAGATTACGATACTGAGAGGGCGAGTCTACTTCAAGACACCTTTCACCTGCCACTATCGCTGAGAGTTAGAGAAAATGATATCCTTTAAGACAATGTTTAGACAGATGGGCATTTAGTTCACAATATTCTGGGGCTGGGACGAATGCTCCAAATTTATTATCTCATGGATCTCACAGGTATTTCAACCCTACTTAAATCGCTTTGTCGGGTCTTGCTGACGACATTTTGATATACCTTCGGCCCGAGGACCATTTGCGTATTGTTCTCCAGGCACTCAGGGACCATGAGTTGTATGTCAAGTTCAGCAAAAGTGAATTTTGGCTTATTAAGGTGAAATTCTTGGGACACGTCGTGGTTTGGCCAGTGTGTCAAGAGACTTTCGAAGGTTGAGGCTGTTATGAGTCGAGAGTCAAGTGGCCTTTCGAGGATACATAGCTTCTCGATCATGGGTACTACAAGAGGTTCATTGAGAATTTCGGCTAACAAGACTTATGACTCAGATTGACCAAAGGGGGTCATTTGAGGAATGACTTATATGAGAAGGCATTCCAGGAGCTGGAGGCGAGGCTTACTTTAGTCTTATTGCGATAGTCCCGACCAGAACAGAGGTACACTGCAGATCGTGATGCCTGTAAGGACCGATTGGGATGTGTTTTGATACAGTCCGCGAAGGTTGTAGCTTATGGTTCCAAACAACCAAAGAATCGCGAGCGCACTACCCTCATGACCCAGTTATCGCCATTGTCTTTGCCTTAAAGATTTGGCGCCACTACTCGTATGGTGAGCGCTTGAGGTGTTCAAACCACAAGAGTCAAAGTATAGCTACACAACCCGACCCTCAATATGAGGCAAACGGGAGATGGATGTATACTGGAGGACTTATGATTTCACTTTAATACCATCCCTGTAAAGGCAAATGAGTTGGAAGTCACGGGAGATTACAAGGTAGCTTCTCAAGAGTATGTATGCTCGAGACTGTGGGATAGTTTGGACTGTAGTACAGGGATCAAGCTCAAGAAGTGCTAGGGAGTTTGGTAGCTATGCCATCCCTAATTAGTAGGGTGATTGAGTCCTAGGGGTAGGACCCAGAGATATCGTCCATTAGGGATCGGGTACATTCAGGTACGAGTGAGGAAGGTCAGCCATCCACTACGTGATGGTAGTCTTCGTGATAGGGTGGGTCAGGGTTCCTTAGCTGACCAATATGAGAGAGGAGATCCTTAGGGAGTTCCACTACTCTCGATTTCCTGTGCATCCAGGAGACATGAAGATGTACTCAGATCTTCGCCACATTATTATCGAAATGAATGAAGCGACACGCGAGATCAAGATCAAATGGTGTCTCACGGCCGAGAGGGTCAGGCGCCGGTACCGGGTTGCCAATTCTAATTCACTGTGAGGAAGCCGAGTGGAAGTGGGAACACATCACGATGGATCTTGCGATTCCACTCTGCCACGCATTAATACGCCGGAGCATGACGTGGTACGGGTGATAGTGATCGGTCACCAAGTCGACACATTTTCTACTAGTGCGGATGACCTCGAAGACTTATGAATTCCGCCTATCCAGACATTAGAGAGATTTTCCGATTACATGGAGTGCCATTCTCTATTGTATCGGACAGGGATCTCAGGTTTACATCACACTTTTGGAAGAGTTTCCAATAGGCTATGGGGACACAGTTGACGGTGAGCCATTAAGCCATCCACGATATTGGTTAGCCCTTGAGAGGACAATACAGTTTTAGGAGGACATGTCGCGAGCATATGCTCTGATCTTAAGGGTAGTCGAGAGAGCACTCACTCTTAGTGGAATTCACCATAACGCTATTAGAAGTAGTATGTTGGTAGGGCACCTTTGGTTGGGTTACCGTGAATATCCAATTTGTCAACATAACGCAGCGGAATTTAAAATTTTATCCCCTTAATTCCACCAAGGATCACGCGCTTTCATAAAACCGATGAAGGGTAAACGAAACTTCACTCTGGTAGACGATTCGTCGCTTCCAAAGCCCGCGCCTTAGTTTATTCGATCTTCAAAGGTGCCGCCTTCCCGAAAAGCGACCACCCTACAAGCATCCACACACGAACAAATAATGCAATTTCCATCTTGTCGAATGCTATCTGCATTCTGCTTTCTCAAAACGAAATTGTGGCTTCCCTATGTTTTGGTTTTTCCAGAGTAAAAGACTATTAACCCAAAAAATATATATAGTCTCACATATATATATCTATATAAGTCTCCTAGGGTTTTGCCAAAACGAATTTGATATTATTATATATTTGAAAACTCTTTTAAATAATAACAATTTAAATTAAATCCTTATCAGATAAGGAAACGAATTTATATTATATATTTAAAATTCCTTTAAATAATAACAATTTAAATTCAAATCCTTATCGATAAGGAAACGACCCTATTTATATTAATATATGTTTAAAACTCTTTTAAATAATAACAACCCTAAATCTCAAATCCTTATCGCGATAAGGAAACGAATTTATATTATTATATATTTAAAACTCTTTTAAATAATAACAATTTAAATTCAAATCCTTATCGATATGCGAAACAAATTTATTTATATTAATATATATTTAAAACTCCTTTTAAAAATCCTTTTAGATTATTTCCTTATCCAATAAGAAATATGACAAATTAATTATTTGTTAATTTAAATCACGAATTTAAACTTTCAAATTAAATTCGAATTTAAATAACAACTAATTAGCTATTTGTAATTTAAAATAATCTCATCATTTTAAATTACTACAGAGAGGAAAAACCATAACCGTTATTATTCGTTCCATGCACACCCTATAGGTTCAATTAACACAGCAGGCCCAAATCACATTTTGATCCTACAAGTCATAAGTGGCCTCTAGCAAGACATTACGATCACCCAAGCTAAATGAAAAGCTCATGATCCGAGACAACCTTAATATAGCTAATGATATTATCCTTTTGTCTCATGATATCTTGATAGAATATAAGGCATGAAAAGTCAACCTTTATATCGCTTTATCTTGATTACCGTTTCTCCACTCAGGACTGACTAAACAAATGATACCGATCTCCCATCAATTCATTTGAGCACGACTCATGCATTTCTCGCCTCAATTGTCTAGGGGCCCGCAGATATCTCTTATAATAAGTAGGGCAAAATTCCATCTTAATCGCTCATATCTCACTACATACTCCTTATTATGTTCAAGTATAACCTTTATAGTCATCCGATTAAAAGACAACGTTGATTATATCAAAACATAATATTCCCTTATGTCGAGAACTATAGCGATCTCAGTCAAAGGATTTAATGATACAACTATTAGAGATTAACTTATGACTTTGATCCATGTATTAATCTCAAGACTGTCCGTCTAATATTTGTTCTCAATAAATAGATATAAATTTGATTTGTATCTCATACACATATTCATCTCATGAATATCAATCAAACTTTATACTAATCTTAATTCATTTTTATTCCCATAACAATAACCGATTAGGGACATTTAGAATAATTAATAATATTATTCAAGGACATTATATATAATAATCATGCAAATCATCATAATAATAAATTCTCATAAATAGTCAAAATACCATGTCCATACAATAGGCCTAGAGCACTATTACTAACAACCCTATGAGGCCTTATATGGGAGGCCATGTCGATCCCCGATTTTTTGGACAGACAGAGGTGGGAGAGAGCTCTATCACTGGTCCAGATTTGATTCGAGACACCTCTGAGAAGGTGGATTTGATTAGGAAGCGCCTTCTTAATGCTCATAGTAGACAAAAGAGCTACGCCAACAGATGGCGTCGACCTCTAGAGTTTGAGGTGGGTGATCACGTCTTCTTGAAAGTGATGCCTAAGAGAGGAGTGGTGAGATTCGGCAAGCGAGAGAAGCTAGCGCCGAGGTATATTGGGCCCTTCGAGATACTCGAGAGGGTGGGTACAGCTGTTTTTATCTGGCTGGGCTACCACTGCTTATTAGGTGTCTAAGTGAGGTTCCAATTTCTCCATGTTCAAAATATACTCTAGATCCAGCTCATGTAGTGGATTAGAGAGAGATTACTATTGACGCCGATGGGACCTTCGAGGAGGGACCAGAGCATATCTTGGATAGCTGGGATCAGGTTTTTCAACGCAAGACCGTGCTGCTAGTGAAAGTGCTGTGGCAACACCGAGGAGTGGAGGAGGCAACTTGGGAATGTGAGGACATGATGCGGGCCACCTATCCTTTCCTATTTGAGGATGAAGGTGCGTGGTCTAATATTTGACATTAGAATATTACTGCATATGTATGTGTTTATGTGTGCTAGTTTGGGTGAATTTCGGGGACAAAATTCTATTAAGAGGGGAAGAATGTAAAACCCAGGAAAAATTCAATTTTTTTGAAAAAGGGTAAAACGGTAATTTCGGGTGAAAATCAGAAATTTTTTAGATCTCAGATGATGAAATGGACTTCACCGTTGAATTCGCCCTGAAATCTAGTTACCTCCCTGGCCAAATTTCAGATTCCGAGATAAATAATTTCACGCTTTTCGAGATACTCCCTGAGGGCAGTGACACATGGAATGACCATGTGGATTCCACTTGGCACCTTGGGAGATGGACACATGGCATGATGGCCATGTGGTGGAGCAAGGGACGATAGCACTTGGATAAGCGACCATATCGAGCCATGTGTCAAAATGGAGAAATAAAAATGAAAGAAATCAAATGGAATAAAGAAAAGAAAAATGAAAATTTAAAAGGAATGGGAGGGACCGTAATAATGGAGTTCGTCGATAAGAACCAAATGAGAAAAAGAAAATAAAGGGAAAAAGAAAAAGGAAGAAAAGTAAAAAAAGGGGCAATTTCAAAGTAAAGGAACATAAAGGGAGTGGAAGGAGGAGAAAGGCGAAGGAGAAGAGAGATGAGGGGTGAGAAGATTAGCCTTCTCTCTAAGATTTACAGTAATCGGACCGTAGGTTTTCGTCGGATTAAAAGGCAAAGTTGGTTCATGCATCGAGAGCTACGCGTGGGTTTCAAAATCTTTGAGTTTCGACAAACCCACGAGGTAGGAATTTTCTCCTACTTGAATTATTTTTAGCGTAGCGCCATTTAATGGCATGGGTGTTCTTCGGGGCTCAAACTAGTTGTATGTTTTAGTCCCAAGATTTTTGGGACTAAATATTGGAATTTTGGGATTAGTTCCAAGTAGTCCTAGACTATGTTGAGATTTGGTTTTAATCCCGAGACTGAAATCTTCGAATTTTGTCAGAGTTTTTCTAAGATACAAAGTAATTTGTCGATAAATGAAAAAAATGGTTCAGTGCTTAAGGACCGAGAGGTGCCCTGTGACGCCCCAAATCTGGGGGTCCCGTGGACAACCCACAACCCTAATTTTAGGATTTCGTGGACCCGATACCATACTGTTGTGTCCCATTTATCGGGATCCATATTTAAAAATAAAAAAAATTAGGCAGAGCCTCCTTTGTTCGGGGAGCTCTACCCAACATACAACTTGAATAACAGTATAATAATGACCCATCTAGGGTCTTAACAGAATTAGTATTGACCCTACAAGGTCCATCTGTCCATATCTCAATATATACATCCCTTTACTGGGATCCATTCATTCACATTTAAATCTAAAATATGAAAATAAAATGTTTAATTACAGTCCATAAGAGTCCGATCACGGCCCTCTTACCATAATTACTTACCCGACTATTTATACAATAGTCCAAAAGAATTTAATTAGGCTGATACATAAAATACTCTTTTAAGGTGAAGCATTGTCAAGGGCCACATGTCAGGCCTTCTTCACAATCACTACCATCTGAGCCCGCCTCCCTATAAACTCCCTATACCTAAAAAGGGGTCCCGCGACGAGGTGAGCAATGCTCAGTAGTGATAATTTCCTACAAGGGTTACTCCCCACTTAAGTGCTCATACAATGATTAAATAAACCCATACACATCTAAGTGAAAATGTTTACAAGAATGTCATATGTCATGCATGGAATGTCTTCATGCCCATATCCCAAGTCACTCACCGACTCCCTCACACATGCTTATGCTAAGTGTGACAACCATCACTGGTAATACTAATGACACACATATACCGAGCCCTTACCGTTCCTCTCCGCATCTAATGCAAGCGCCAACGGGTAAATAATCCCGCACTCCAATGCAAGTGCCAATGGGCAACTAACTCTTAATCATCCCGACTCCTATCATATAACTCAAAGTTTATGTGATAACCATGACTGCGGTGTCTTTCAGTAACAAACTTTTCGGCTTACGCCGCGGGTCTCTTATACCCATACAGAACTTTTCGGGTTATGCCACGGGTCTCTTACACCCATACAGAACTTTTCGTATCACACCGCGAGTCTCTTACACCCATGTTCCAGGCTTTTCACCTAAGGGGATTAACGACTCCCTTCTTGCTCCGCCCAACACACATTATTTTTATTTCTTTTTATGTTTTAAATCGTGAGACATTTATTAGACGTCGTCCAAAGTACGAGTTCACTACCCATTCATCAACACTGATGATGGATGACCATACCCATGCACACACACCCAATATGTTGATGTCCCCGGGCAGGCATATTAAATGCGTGTATGTCATTTCATGCTATGTCATGCTACATTTATAATAAAGAGCTGCATGCAACATTTTATAAATTTTAGATAATTATATTTTCTACATATAATTTCCATTCATCATCATTTCCATGTTAATACATCATGCAAGCACATATTAACATGATTTTTACACACAACAACATGTTATTTATTTATTTTTCCAATAATAACACACAAAATGGCCAAACTCTCGGACCCATATAAAACAAGACACCCCTTTGTCCCTTCATGGTTCGTCACCGAATGACTACGATACCAAAACACACCACAAAACCCAAAGACATTAGTCTCAGGATTAAAACCAAACATGAACCTAGTCCGAGACTGCCCGAAAACAGTCCGAAAAATTTAGCCCGATCGCCCAAACGGTCCCGAAAATCTACCAAGATTGTTCAAAATAGTCCCAAAATTCATAAAATTTCATACTGAGTCCCAAAAATTTGGGACTTAAATTTATACCTCCTCACAGCCTCAAAGAAACCCTAAGCAATCGAATGACCTTTTAGGGCTAGAAATAACCCAAGTAGGAAAAATTCTCACCGCGAGCTTTGACGAACCTGCATTGACACCACGCAGAAATTTCTCACGCCCTGACCGACTTTCCTCAGATGAAAACTCGATCCGACATCAAACTTAGAGAGAAGCTAGAGCTTCTCTCTTTAGAAATTTTTTCTTTCTTTCATGCACCTCTTCTTCTCCCCCTATCCTTTCCTTTATTTTGACTTTTTCTTCTTTATTTGTTTTCCTTTATTTTTTTTAATTTTGGATACATGGCTCACGTTGCGCCATGTGTCCATCACTCATTCAGGTCCCTTTCTACCCCGGAACAAAATTTTTTTCACTTCAATTTATTTTAATTGAACTTAGCTCAAGCCATTTCCTGACGACTTATCACCCAGAAAATTATAAAAATATTCTGATTGTCTCATAATTCGACGAAATTTCTCCGGGTCACTAAATTTCACAAGACGAATTTAACGACGCAGTCCGTTTAGTCATTCGAGATCTAGAGAATTTTCTAGGCTTCCCTGAACTATTATGACAATTTATTATTATTATTATTATTATCATTTTGCCATTTTTGAAAATTTCTAATTTTCTCGAGTTTTACATTCTTCCCCCCTTAAAAGAATTTCATCCCCGAAATTCACACATACTAGCACACACTAACACCTGCATATGCAATAGTTATTCTAGTTCCATTATTAGACTTCCAATATTAGACAAACACACCTTTATCCTCAAATAGGAAAGGATAGGTGGCCCGCATCTTGTCCTTGTGTTCCCAAGTTACCTCCTCCACTCCTCGGTGTTACCACAACACCTTCACTAGCCGCACGGTCTTGCATCGCAAAACCTGATCCTAGCTATCCAAGATATGCACTAGTCCCTCCTCAAAGGTCCCATCTGTATCAACAATAATCCCTCCCTAATCCACTACATGAGCTGGATCTGGAGTATACTTCCGGAGCATGGAGACATGGAAAACCTCATGGACACCGGGAGCAAACTCGGGCAGGCCAATCGATATGTAACTGTGCTCCACTTTCCAGTACTGGCGGCCTGAGCATACCTCGACGCTAATCTCCCCGGGCTGCCGAACTCCTACCTCAACTTTAGAACTAGGTAGCTCATTCCTTCAAGAAGACGTGATCACCCACCTCGAACTCTAGAGGTCGACGCCGTCTGTCAACTTAGATTTTCTATCGACTTTGAGCCGTAAGAAGACGCTTCTGTATCCAACCCACCTTCTCAGAGGTGTCTCGAATCAGATCCGGACTAGTGATGGAGTGTTGTCCCACTTATGTCCAACAAATCGGGAATCGACATGGCCTCCCATATAAGGCCTCATAGGGTGCCATCCGACACTCGCCCGATAACCCGTTGTTGCAGCGACCCACCAAGGGTGTGCTCCTCCCAAATTTCACCCTTAAGATCCGTGACACATGCTCTCGCAGCATGTCCTCCTCGAACCCGTATGGTCCTCCAACTAATCATTTGCCTACTGATGAAAACACGCTTGCCTGTCAATCGTGGTCTCACGCAGCCTCAGAAAACTCTTCAAAAAGTGTGTCATAATTTTGGGGTCCCTGTCCTAAACGATAGAGATTGAAACTCCATGTAGCTAGACAATTTATCGAATATACAACCGGCAGAATTCCTCAAGTGTGAAGGTCATCCATACTACTAGAAAATGTGCTGACTTAGTGAGCCAGTCCACAATCACCCACACTTCATCCTATCTCTGCGATGTCCGTGGCAAGCCCACTTCCACTCCGCTACCTCTATCAATGACGAAATAGCCCCGCCGCTTCTGGCGTTTTTAGCTCACTGCCGACACGTGAAACATCACTTAAAAATCTCCAATGCTCTCACATCATCCCTAGCCTCCAATAATACTAGCGATGAAGCATCATGGTACATCTTTGTGCCACCCGACACAAAGAAAACGGGAGCAAAGTGGAACCTGTGAGGATTTCCTCTCTCAATCAGTTAGTTAGGGAACCATGACCCATCCTCTATATCGAAGACTACCATCTGTGTGGATATTCCTCACCTTCGCCTGTACCTGACTGTAATTCCGGTCCCCGATGGATGATATCTCCGCATCCCGCTCTCAGATCTAATCACCCCGGCTGCAGAGGGAAGGCATAGCCACTAAACTCCCCAACATACCCTAAGCATGATCACTGTATTGCGTTCTCTTAAATCAGTCCCACAGCCTCGAAAGCATCCGCCACTCGGGAAGCTACACTAGCCAATTCCTCGACTCCTGCACCCGCGCATCAACCACTATAATTTCCTTACCAAGATGATAATGCAACATGAAGTCATAATCCTCCATATACTCCATCCATCTGCGTTGCCTCATGTTGAGGTCCCGTTGTGTGAAAATATTCTTCAGACTTTTGTGATCTGAAAAACACTTCAAATTGCTCACCATACAAATAGTGGTGCCAAATCTTTAAGGCAAAGACAATGGCCGACAACACCAGATCATGTGTAGGGTAATTTTTCTCATGATTCTTTAACTGTCTGGAACCATAAGCTACAACCTTCCCGGATTGCATCAAGACACATCCTACCCGCCCTGGGGAGGCATCACAAGACATCGTGTACCTGTCTGCTCCGGACTATCGAATATGAGCTTATAGTAAGCCTCCTTTCAATTTTTTTGGAATGCCTATCACACGTTAAGTCGGTCCACCAAACTTGACCCTTTCCTAGTAAACAAACCGAGTGCTCTAAGGTAAAGTGCCGGTCTAATAAAACCTTGTCTAATAATTTTTGCGAATTGACTCGAGTTCTCGCGAACTCAACCGTGTCATCCTATGAGTGAGTCATAGAAATGGGCGACGTACTGTGCAACTCAATGATAAAGTCCATCCCCGCGCGGAGGTAATCCCAAGATCTCATCCTAAAGATAATCTCCGTACTCTCGCAAATCCAAGGTAATTCCTCGCCTCCCCTCATCTTCAGGTGTGCGTAGCACCTCGGGATCGACATCACCCCTAGCCTGGGCGCCGGGTAAGTGAGGAAATAAATCGTGTCCGCGCATGTCCCACTAACCACCGGGCCGGCGGGGTGTCTCAACTCCGTGGATCCTTGCCTTTGATGGCAATCTCATTTCATATGTCCAGGTTGATGGCAGTAATAACATATCATCTTCCCTAACTAACTAGAAATCTTGGTCTAGCCTTGGCCCTGATAGCTGTGGCCCCGTTCTTGAGACACTCGAGGAGCTGAAGTCTTCTGCCACTTCCTGGAGCTAGAAGAAGATTGACTCTCCTTCCTCTTATCACTAGCGCTTGTATCCTTTCCGACTAGTCAGAAACAATGACCCGCCACCATCGGGTCTCCTCCACCCTTGAGGGCCGGAGGATGATGTGCCTCAAACCTCTAGAGGTTACTTGACCCCTCTTGGTTCCCAATTGCACCAAATTTCAGCGATGGTGGCAAAGAACTGGCCACCAGCCCCGCATAAGGGTAGCAACACAACAACAACCTCTATGGAGGTCCCGTTTAGTCCAAAATCCCAGACAGGATTATAACTCTCGCCACCCACCCTGAGAGTCCTCTTCCTCTACGTTAGTCATCTACACTTGTCGATAGCAATAGAGTTCTCAAATTTCTATCTCGCTTTAACTAGTAGTGCACATGCTAACCACCATTAGACTTAACATCATGAACTAAACTATTCATTCCTTTTTTCTCAGCAAGACAATGCCAAACACTAATACACATCAGTTCCTAAACTATCATGTTCATTTTGTTTTCCGAACCCCTAAGGTTATGTTTTCTAACCCTAGTGTTCCATATACAATCCACCATGTATATTATTCACTCAAATCACCACAAATATCACACAGCATGTTAAGCATAAAACACGTAACACACAACAATGCATGATCTGCACTCCATGCCTGAGGTTCCCTGTGACTGTGGCACCGAGACTCTTGTTACCTAGTTGAGACGAGCTAGCATTAAGACCGTACTTATGGATATCCACATTCGAGTTCCCTATGTAATCTTTTGCCTAAGCTCTAATACTAAGTTGTGATGCCCCAAATCCAGGTCGCTTGACAACCCACAACCTCGGAATTCTCAAGGATTTCAGACCGATACTACACCCCAACAAGCAGTCCCATTTATCCGGACCACACAAAAATCGGGCAGAGCCTCCTTTGTTCAGGGAGCTCTACCCAACATACAACCTGAATAACAATATAATCATAACCCATCCAACATAATTAGTATTGAACCCACATGGTCTATATGTCCATATCCCCACTATATACATCCCTTTACCGGGACCCATTCATTCACATTTAAATCTAAAATATGAAAATAAAAAGCTTAATTACAGTTCATAAGAGTCCGATCACGGCCCTCTTACCATAATTACATGCCCGACTATTTATACAATAGTCCAAAAGAATTTAATTACAATTCTTTTTACATAAAATACTTTTTACAAAAGTATTGTCAAGGCCATTTGTCAGCCTTCTTCACAATCACGGCCTCGTCGGAGCACCGTCTCCTTATAAACTCCCTGTACTTGAAAAGGGGTCCCGTGGATCGCAGGCAAATGCCCAATAGCTGATAATCTCCTAGCTGGGCGGTTACTCCCACCTAAGTGCTCATATCGATCAAAACCAACCCATACATCCAAGTGAAAATGTCTACATGAATGTCATGTGTCATGCATGGAATGTCTTAATGCCCATATCTTGAGTCACTCACCGACTCCCTCACACATGCTTATGCTAAGTGTGACAATAGTCACTGGTAGTACCAATGACACACATATACTAAGCCCTTACCGGCTCTCCAATACCTAATGCAACTGCCAATGGGCAACTAATCTCGAGTCAATCTCGACTCCTATCACACAACTCGAAGTCTATGTGATAACCATGACCGTGTGTCTTTTTTAGGTGATTAATACCCAAAAAGTTCAATTTTGAACCCTATATTAGATAGGTTTTGAAGCGTTACATTAATCAACATTGAAACAACAGCGTTCGTCTTCTAGTACAACAAAACGCGAGAGTATTAATGAAATATGTGTTTGCACTTTAGAAGTCTTCAATATCTTTATGCTATGAACGCTGTTTAATCTGCAACACTAACACCAAACAAGAACTGTTGAAAACTCCAAGGCAAAGTAAGAAAATGATGCAAATAATACGATTGAAAGAGTGGAGATCCAACAAAGTCCAATTTTAGTTAGAGTTAAAAATTTTCATTAGAAGATCACAAATCTACAACTTTAAATAAAATCTCAATCCTAATAAAATCGACTCTCACAGATCAACCATCATAGACTGTCTTACTTACAAAATCGTCATGATCACATTCAATATTAATACCTCATTAGTTAATAAATTAAGAAGGAAAACTGTTTGCTTTCTTAATAATTCTTCTTATCTTCATATATAAGATTTCTGCCACTGAGCCAAATTCTTCCAAATTCAGCCAAATCACGCCATATAAGTTTTACTGATGCTAATCCAATCTAAACTTAGTGTATTACCTCAACCTCAGAACTACTAAATTTAGGTGGCTTTTTGGTATTTTCTTATGTATTGAGGTGGCCTATATAAACCCCTCCCCTTTTGTAATCAATAGAGAGGATTTTGGGAAGCAATAATTGTGAGAGAAGAAATTTAAGTTTTCATTTGTAAATAAAGTCCTTATTTTTAATTAGGCCTTTGCTTTTCTCTCTCTTCTCTCTCCTCTTTCTCTTACTTTCTTGGCTGCCAAACACCCCTCTTGAGGATGACAACTCAAGAGATGCTTGGCTAAGCCTCTTTGAAGAGGAAGGAAGCTAGCTTATGTAAGCACATTTATTGTTGTCCTCTTAACAAAGCTCACAGTACCATTTATGGCCCTCATCTTCTCAAATTAGGGGTCAATAGCTTTGAATGTTATTGATTTGGCCATCACTTCCATGCTTTAGGATACAGTGCATACTTATTGCTAGATGCACTGTGGTTCATTAGATGGTCTTTACGAGCCTCTGAAATGATATTTAATGCTAGGGTTTCAAACTGAAAAAGGGCCATAGCTGCATGTTACCTGTGTTAACTCAAATAGGAGTTGTTTTTAGGGTTAGGTTTGCTAGTTAAACATAGATCCGGTTATGCCTTGGACTATAGGTTGCATAGTTTCATAATCGCGAGGATAAAACCCGAGGGATACCTTACTTGCTCTAACTTACCAAGTTAGTGACCTAAATCTTCAAAGTTAACTTTTCACACTTCATTTTCAGTTTTTACCATTCCTAAATTTTCAAACTACTTCCACTGTTTTTGAAGCAAATCCAAAAAGTCCAAATAGAAAGCCTTACCTTCTTGCACTCATGCATATCATTCTTAGGATGAAAACCCATCCCCGTGTTCGACCCTGGTAGATTCACTATATCACAGCAGTCACTACTGCAGTAGTGAGGGAACTTAGGTGTATATAAATTCGCTGATTTTAGCTCAAATTTACCGTGGCACGGTAATCAAAATGGCGCCGCTGTCGGGATGGTGCCAAACTCCGCACGGTGTTGAAGTGTACTTGTGATTAACATCACAAGTGGAGGTAACCTTACCCTCTTCACACTACCAGAACTGCCGCTTTCTTCACTTCTCATAAAGAATCGTACCAAGGCTTTTATAGTCGGGCTTTAATTTTTGTAGTTAATCTTAACCTTTTTTACAAGCTTTGTTGGTGCCTTTCGCTGTCTCTATAAATTTTGTAATA
Organism: Tetrastigma voinierianum; assembly: GCA_016808115.1. Lineage (NCBI taxonomy): Eukaryota > Viridiplantae > Streptophyta > Magnoliopsida > Vitales > Vitaceae > Tetrastigma > Tetrastigma voinierianum. Next base: position 150,706 of record JAEQBH010005515.1, on the reverse strand, counting down.
GGTGTTTATGCAACAGTTGGGATAGAGACACATCGTGCAGACTCCAGATAGAATCGCACACAACCCGACCTAAGGTCGCGAAGTCGCGGTGGCATACCGATACCATGGATCCCATACCCGAGGAATGAACAAACAACCAGGAACCCCATGAATCCAAATGCCTATAGAACCATGAGGGATCACATCCACCCTCCTAGAGTTAGTGCCCCATCCTCAGATCATTCTCCCGTCAAGATGTAGCAAGGAGGCCATATTTGCAATTTCTAATTCCTCACATATCATGGTATGGAAAATGAAAATCCATACACTCATATTGTGGATTTTGAGGAGGTCTGCACTACCTTTAAGGAAGGTCTCAAGGACATGGATTTGCTGGAAGCTAAGCATTTCCATTGACTCAAAAGGACAGTGCCAAGATATGGCTCAACTCATCGAGGCTCAGGAACCATTAGAAATCGGGCCGAGCCGCAGTGCACTCTCAAGAAGTTCTTCAAGACTATATGACCAATAATCGAAGACACCATACTATGTTTCAAGGATATGAGATTTTACCAAAGGTTGGGAAAGATTTATGGAAACCATCAAGGCATGCCCACATCTGGCTTGACATGGATGTTGGTGAACTACTTCTATATAGACGTCTCCCCGCCACGAGGCAGCTGAAACCACAGGCGGAGGAGATTTTCTAAGTAAAGCATCCTGGACTAAGCCATGGATTTTAAACTATGTAGTTGAAAAACCTCCAAGGGTTGGGATTTGTGCCTAACCCCAGAGAATTGGAAAGCATGAGACCCACGCTAACTCAAGGGGTGGGATGTATGAACTGTAAGAAATGAGACGAGAGCCAGATTTCAACCCCAAGAAGAAAAGTGGAGGAGCTTGAAGGCAACAACCTAAGAGGTGCATGCAAAGGATCGAATCCCACACGCCCACCTGCACCAATTTCCAATCCCGTGCACCCGGGTAGAACCATGTCCCACGGTCCCGCAGCGAAGGATTTGACGCCGAATGCAAACACCCGTAGACAATACAAGCCACAACAATCCAATTCTCCATATGGCAATACTTACAATTCCAATTAGAGGAATCACCCTAACCTTGTATGGAGACCCAACCCCCCCGCTCTATGTACCTGTGCCAAACCTCGCTGTACCACTACAACAACCACCATCCTCTTCTCTAAATGAACAAGCCATATTGAATTCGAAAGTAGGCAGAGGCAACTTTGTTGCAGGAACAAAAGGAATCAATGTGCAACCCGGCACAAAGGATTGATAATTGTGAAAGTACACCGAATAAGAGAATAGATGTGGGCTTGAGAGCAATCTCAACCGTAAAAATCGGCTAAACCTACAAGATTCAATCACCGCTGATCAACAAGTTGCTGGGAGGTACAGAGAAAGTGGAGGTTTCCATCACAAACACTTCCAAATCCCAAGGGAATTCATGAGGTAGGATCATCCAACAATCTCGGGAACCACGAAGTAAGGCTATAATTACCCCGAGGAGTGGAAAAGAGGTTGATCACCTTACGCCAAACCGCAACGATCCAATCGTGTGGAGAAGAAGTGCAGTCTGAGCATATTCTCCTAAAGGAGGATTCAATGAAATACCGCATACCACCTCCATTTCCACAAGCACTTAGAGGTAAGAAGAAGGCATCTCAACAAGCAGGTATCTTAGAGGTCTTAAGGCAAGTAAAGGTTAACATACCTTTATTGACATAATCAAACAAGTGCCTGCTTATGCAAAAAATTTTGAAAGATCTTTGCACAATTAAGAAGTGGGATTAGGCATTGAGAAGAAAGTACTTCTCACCGAACAAGCCGCGGCCATAATCCAAAGAAAATACCCCGTCAAATACAAGGATCCGTGGATCTCCCACAATTTCGCCAATATTGGTGGAAGTGCATATAGACAAATCATTGCTCGATTTGGGAGCCAAAGGTGAATCTAATGACGTATTCAAGATAATGCAGCTTAGGGTTTAGGTGAACTTAAACCTACCAACATCACACTATCATTGGCCGATAGATCGCTGAAAATCCCTATGTATAGCTGGAGGATGTCCTTGTGAAAATAGACAAATTCCTACTACCCAAGATTTTGTGGTGCTCGAAGACCGAGCCAATTGCAAGTGAACCCATTCATGTACCAATCATCTTAGAAGACCATTTCTCGTCACCGCCAATGCAATAATAAATTGCTCGAATGGAGTCATGCAACTAACCTTGCACATGACCTTGAGTTAAACATCTTCCATTTGAACAACAAGCAAAATTTGTTAGAAAAACCGAAAATCAAATTTCCGATGGTCGTTTAATTGATCAAGCAGTAGAAAACATGTTAAGTCCAGAAATGCAAGGAGTAATCACCCATGGAGATGAGGAGATATCGTCTTGCCATCAACACCAATCGGCAAGCCAACCGCTCACAATTCACAAGCCATCAGTGAGGATGCAGATCAACATCTGGGGCACCCAACACCCACGGATTAACCCAGATTACTCAGGGTCGAGGAGATCATTCTCCTTGACCCTTGAGTAATTTTGAGAATGAACTGTCTGTTTCCATAAACCGACCAGCCACCGTTTACTTTTTGTTTTGGGTTAGTAAATTTTAAAGTTAATTTCAATTATTTTTAGCAAACTTTTTAATTTAGTAATTTTAATATTTAGTACTTTTGTTTATATAGTATAGTATTGTTTTGTTAAATTTTATTTATATTCATATAGTAAATTTTATAATAATAATTTTTATAGTAGCATATTTAATTTAAAAAAAAAACTCCTTGGGGACTAGAAGGCCAAGACACAATTCCGCCAAAAATAGCTGGAACTCAGAGACTTTCTGGCTGCCGAACAAGCCTATTTAAACCCGGGAGGGGCGGTCCAAATTGCCACTTACATTCTCCTCCTCCCCAAATAAGCCCCGTGATCTCCCAGCTTCGCCACAAAGCCGGATCACATCGCTCGCGCCATTCCCCGAGCTTTCCAAATTCACATCACACAAGCATCACGAGTTGCACCAGACGACGAGCCTTCATAGCCGCTGAAGCTCCTACCCCGCTGCAGATCCTTGCTCCGGTCACCGCGCATCATTATCTCGGTTAGCACTATGAGCCCCCGTGACTCTTCCACTACCGCGAGGCCGCCGCGAAAGACATCGCAGACTCACAGTACCAAGAAATAAGGTTCTCGTCTCACACCGACCTGAGTTCCACCACGATACAAGACGTAGCTCCGCCGACCGCTCATTGCCCCACTCGAGCCACCGCCGAGCCTTCGTTGAGCCTCCACCGCGCACGGTCTTTCTGAGCCCTTATTTGCGATTCGGGGCGATTTCGATTCGCGGCCGATGCGAGCCACGGTTACGTTTGCTGCCAGTGATTGATATCCTCGAAGAGCTCAGTTCGATATTGATGTAATACATTTTCTAGTGGAGCCCTTTTCGGTATTTATTTTGATGTCGGGTATGGTTCGTACTGGGGTGGGTCCGTGTTAGAGCCACAAGTGGTCAGTACACCAGAAGACCCGACTCAGGTGGCTCCTTTGCCATCAGGTCCTGGCGGGTACTGAGGAGCCTCGGGGATGTTGAGCCACGAGACACGGATGTGGGACCTCGTGCTGTGCCCCGGTACCTGGAGGATTCGGAGGCGGGCCACCCGACCCGGGCTCGCACGTCGGACGAGGCCGAGTCATCATCCTCTGCCGCGGTAGGTCGCGGGATCACGTCTGGCTGCGGAGGCGACTTCATCACCTGTTGTCGCGCCTCGAGGATTCGATGACCGTGTTATTAGGGAACGATCTGGGAATATCGACTCCATACGTGAAGGCGGATTCCATCGGTCGTACTCTGGCGTCAGCGGCGGGCGGAATCGCTGATCTGGGAGTCGTGAGGTTGATCGGGGTATTCATATTACCTTTCTTGACTCAGAAATGACATTACTACCGCAGTGGTGTTGTAGTTTACCACTGCGATGGCGATCTAGAGAGGATCGGCTAGTCGCGTGAGCTTGATTCGATGTCGTGATCGCGCGGAGTACCAGGCGGCCGATATTCGGCGGCTCTTGGCACGTGCTAAGCAGAAAGGCAGTATAGAGATTCTGAGAGATTGGGCCACTTGCTCATCGCAGAGATGGTTCGAACAGCGAAAATTCTCTTGGACGATCTTTACAGAGGCAGCTCATTCGGATCTTGTTGTGACATATATGTTGGGGGCAGAGAGCTTATTCATTGCGGCATTATATGTCTGCGAGAGGAGGGAGCCATCTTGGAGGCTCTTCTGGGATCTCGAGGGAATTTTGGTTCGAGTCCCTACGGCCCAGTGATGGCCTCTCTGTTGCGGGTTCGAGAAGGTCCATCGGAAGGACCTAGCACGGCGGAAACATTCCACTACTTATCTGGGAACTCACTACCACATGTTCTCGAGCATATGGGATTCCCCGGAAGGAGCCCGGGATCGAGATGAGGTTCGTGCCCCACTGATCATGTCGGTGGAGCGGGTGATATTATGCAAGTGTCTTTCACTTGCGACCGGGGACCGGGAGGAGGTGCAGGTCGGGAGGCTAAGGACCACCATACGGATGTCTCTGCCCACGAGCTTAGAATCTGAGTCGGTTCCAGAATGTTGTCACCTGTCTCATCTGCGGATTACGTAATGATGGGTTGATACCGGCCCATCTATTAATACACCAGCCCGGGATCTGATCGTACCCGGCTCGAGAGAATGGGCGGTGTGATGGATACTTCTCTGCGGCTATGATGACCAGGGATCGAGAGGTTGGCAGTGCCATTATGCTGACCACCAGTTATGACCCACCTGGGTCTTCTCGTGTTTCTGATCGGCGAGAGGCCCGCCACAGTAGCCAGCTTCTTTGGATGTTGTTGCCCGGCCCAGCAGTTTCGAGCCCACCACCGCACCACCGCGGCGGTGGTGGATTAGGTTTCTTACATTTTATATAGTTATCGACTTTATCAAGCGCCTCTTGATTTTGATTAGGATTTTGTATTAGCCATAGTAGCGTGATACTTTTGTATATTTAACGATACTGTCGCATTTAGCCATTTTGGCTATATCAAAAACTATTCGGTTTATATATATCTGACTTTTGTACATATCGTGTTTTTGTGCCTTTTACCATAATAATAAATGTTTTTTGCTCAATTAGAGCAAATTGAATTGCTTCAAGTGGACAATTAGATTGCTTATGTTGGAAAATTGAATCATTATTTGTCACCTATATGCTAGAAACCAAATTCATGCTTGAGTCAAATTTTTGATGGTCCGATTAAGCATGCTCAACGAAAATTTACACTTTGTGTACTAATTCACACACAGCACTCCAGATCGTTTCAATAGGTTGTGAATTTGCATACCTCACTAAGCTTTGCAAAAGCGAAATTGTGGGCATGTTGAAGCTAGGATAGTTTTGAGTTACCACATTTGAAGAAGACGATGTTGTCTTCGAAGGAAAAGAAAAGAAAAAGAAAAAGAAAAGAAAAAGAAAGAAGAAAAATAAAAATAAAAGTCTGTATGAAGTTTTGCCTTGACAGAGCACGGTCAGGGTACATCAAGAACCTTTGAAACCCGATGCCCTAAGCCTTAGTGGTTGGGAGTCATCGATTTAGTGTTCGCTACATGGGTGGATAGGTAGAGTCTAACAGGTTGTAGGTGCTTGATTTTCGAAGTCATTCAGAATCCGGGGTGAAGCCTGTAGAGTTTGTGGTCAGTGATCCTTTTGGCTTGTACCTAACCTTAATTGGTTGGGGAGTCCTTCGGTGGACCCGAATTTGCGGACTTTGGTGGTCGAATTTTAAGCATTGCATCCCTCTGATATGGTGGTGAATAAAGAAGTGCGTATATCACTTATCTGGGATTCAACGGCTGGTATCGGTGCTAGGTTGGGGAGGGTTAGGCTTTGCAATTTATTGACTTAATTTGGTTGCTTAAAACCATTAGACTTAGGTGGAAATTCAAGTTAGAGAATCTGTGGGTATTGACTGAAATTGTTCTTGCATAGTTTTTGGTTCTTTCATATCGGTTTTCAAATTTGATTTCATTTTCCACTCATTTAAAGTCGCATTTATATGTAGATAAACCTTTTGAATCATAACCTTTTGAAAATCACCACATGCATCTTCTTTTGTTTTTGCATTTGCTAGGGACTAACAACGTTTCGGTTGGGGGTGTGATTAATCATAAAGTACGATTTTGAGCTTATGTTCAGATAGGTTTTGGAGTGGCACACAGCGCATTAATCATGTCATTATATACCAATTGAAGTTCAAGTCTTCTGGTAGCACTGTCACCGTTTAAGTGTTTTTGGCTTGGGTTTTGGGCACTTTAGAAGTTTAATATCGGGATGTATGATGAATCATGAAGTTTGAACTCAAGTGTCGACTCGACCGACCCGAGAATCAATGAAAAACTGAAGGCAAAGTGAAGAAAAATTGATCTGGTTGAAGAACAGGATGAAATGCGGTGGAGATCAACAAAGCACGGAATTTTAAAGCTAGAGTTGAAATTTTTATTCTGGGATGCGAAAATTTCGCAACCTTGAAAAATTCGCAACTCTGGCAATCTCCAAGTTCCTCTAGACCAAACCGGTTTAAGGAGCTAGGCAGCATTCTTAGCGAAAATTCATGATTTAAGCTACTCACATAAATTTAGCTAAGCTAGCGAAATTTGGCTAGCAGTGAGAATTGCCAAGCTTCAGCAGAAATTTTTCTGGCCTGGTGCGCTGAATGGTTGGCTGCCTAAGCAGATGCCCGATCCTAAGCGAAATTCCTTTGCCACGATCATGTTTTTGTATTTAATGCTTAATGACTCCAAATTTGGTGTATTACTCGTCGCTAACTTAGCCAAATTTGTAGGCTTTTTGGTGACTTTCATGTATTGAGGTGGCTTTATATACGCCCCTCTCAGCCTTTTGTAATCAATAGAGAGAGGGATTTTGGAGAAACAATTTGGAGAGAGAAGAAATTTTTTAAGTTTTCATTTTTGTAAATAAAGTCTCGTATTTTTAATTAGGTTTGCTTTTCTCTCTTCTCTATATCTCTTTCTCTTACTTTCTTGGCTGCCAAACACCCCTGCGAGGATGACGGCTTCGAAGATCGCGCTTCAGCCTCCCTTTCTTTGAAGAGGGAAGGCTGAAAGCTTGGTGGTGGGGCATATGCATGTTGTCCTCTCACTGTCTTGCGAAAGTCCTGATCTTTGTGTTATGGCCCTCATCTTCTCAAATTAGGGTTGAATAGCTTTGAATGTTATTGATTTGGCCAATACTCTCCATGCTTTGGGATCGGGTGCATACTTGTTGCTAGATCTGCGTGGCTCATTAATGTCTTTGCGAGCCTGCGAAATGATATTTAATCTTGGGGTTTCAAGCGAAAAGCCCTGCTGCATGTTACGTGTTAACTTCAAATAGGAGTTGTTTTTAGGTTAGGTTTGCTAGTTAGCAATCGGTTCTGCGCTGGACTATGGGTTGCATGTCATAGCAGCGGATAAAACCGAGGACACTTGTTTGCTAGCCACAGTTAGTGACCTAAATCTTCAAAGTTAACTTTTCACATACCGTTTCGGTTTTTACCATTCCTAAATTTTCAAACTACTTCCACTGTTTTTGAAGCAAATCCAAAAAGTCCAAATAGAAAGCCTTACCTTCTTGCACTCATGCGTATCATTCTTAGGATGAAAACCCATCCCGAGTATTTAGGCCCTGAACCACTATCTTTGCGATAAACTTATTCTGGCGATGGTAGAGGCTCGTGTATATAAATTTTGTTGATTTTAGCTCAACCTACTGTGGCACGAATCATTAGGCAACAGAACTTTTCGGCTTACGTCGCGGGTCTCTTACAACCATATAGAACTTTTGACTTCTGTAGCGAGTCTCTTCTACACCCATTACATAAATTTTGATCCTGCAGCTAGTCTCTTACACCCATGTTCCAGGATTTTCACTTGAGGGGATTAACGGCCCCCTTCCTGCTCCACCCAACACACATTATTTTTATTTCTTTTTATGTTTTAAGCCGTATGAGACATTTGATAGACGTTGTCAGTGATGCTTTGGCGTGACGACGACGACGTTTGCTGATACGAGTTCACTACCCATTCATCAACACTAATGATGGATGACCATACTGTCACACACCCAGCATCTCTTTGGTGTCCGTGTATATGAAAGCGCGGATATGTCATTTTCATGCTATGTCATGCTACATGCATAATAATAGCTACATGCGACATTTATAAATTTGGATAATTATATTTCCTACATATAATTTTCATTCATCACCATTCCCATGTTAATACATCCATATGACACATATTAACATGATTTTTACTATAATAGCATGTTATTTATTTATTTTCCCAGCAATAACACACAAAGTGTACAAATCTCGAACCCACATAAACGAGGAACCTCAACGGTCGCTTTACTTGGTTGCGATCTGTTTTGAATTATTGATACGAAACACCTGAAAACACAGAAGACACGTGGTCAAAAATTAAGCCAAACCCAGACCAGGTTCGAAGTTATGAAGAGCCTAGTCCGAAAATTAAGCGGATTTGTCTAAGCAGGTCAAAAATTCCTAAAAATTCTACACCAGTCCAAAAATTTGGAACAAAATTTCAACCTCACGGCCTCAAAAAGAAAACTGAGAAACCATATTAAATGGCCTTTAGGCTGAAATAACCAAAGTGGAAAATTCCTACCTCATATGGAGTGACAAAACTCAAAAATTTTGGTACCACACGTGGCCTGATGTGTGGGTGAAGCGTTCCTTTTGCTCCAACTAAACCTATGGTGTTGTGTGATACGTGAGAAAGCTAGAGCTCTCTCTCTTTAGAAGCCACTACTCTCTGCGTACCACTCTCGTCCACTATCCTTTCTTGTTTTCAGGCTTTTTCATGCTGTTGTTTTTCTTTTTTTAATTTTGGACACATGGCTCACATTGGGCCATGTGTCATCACTCATTCGAGTCTCTTTCTACCCCGAAACAATTTATTTATTTTTTCAGTTCAATTTATTTTAATTGAACTTAAGCTCGAGGCATTTCGACTTACAGTTTTAGTAAAATCTAGATCCACAAATCACCCAGCAACTTATCACGAAAATTGTAAAAATATTTGGGTGTCTCATAATTGATCAAATTTCTCTAGGTCCTTTAGATTTGCGAGAGGCAATTGTGACATAGTGCGTTTAGTAATTCGGAGATCTAGGAATTTTCTAGGCTTCCACTGAACCATTTTGACAATTTATTATTATTATTATTACAGTGCTATTATTATTATTATTATTATTATTATCAGCCATCATTTGTCATTTTAAAATTTCTAATTTTCTCGGTTTTATATGCACTGTTATGTGGGTTAGTTTTGAGTCATTTTGTGTGTTATTCTTTGGAAAAAAAAAACGTGTTATTGTGTAAAAAATTATGTTAATATGTGCTTCGCGTGATGTATTAACATGCAGAATTGTGATGAATGAAATTATAGTGTAGGAAATATAATTATTCAAGAGTATAAATATATTACGCATGTAAGCAGCAGCATAGCATGAAATGGCATAAATGCATTTCATATGCGCATGGTAACATTGCGTCAAAGTCGGGTGTGTGCATGGTGTTGGTTATTCACATTCTTGGTGAATGTGTGATATGGCTTCGAAAATGGGACAACATCCCAAAATCGAGACTCTACGCGGTTGTGTAAAACAATAATAATAATAAATCACGTGTGTTGGTGAAGCAAGATGGGGTGATCCCCTGGGTGAAAAGACCTAAAATTTATCTTTGTCGGACGCATGTGGCATCCGGCGATGAAAGTTTGCGAAAGTGTAGCCCGGAAAGGTGTCAAACTCTTGGTGAGACCCCTGGAAATTCACAACCCAAATAAACACACGAGATTTGATAAAATTCAAATGAATATTGGAGGGTTGTCCAATGGGTTAAATCACTGGGTGAAACACCAATGACTAGTTTTCACACTTGGCATTTGCATGTGTGAGAGAGTCGGTCAGGACTTGGGTTATGGGCATAAGGAGTCTCATCTCATGCATGACATGAAATATTTTATATAAGACTGCATTTTTTGAATGGAATGTGGTTTGATGTATGTATACCATTGCAGTGCATTCGGCGGGAGTAGCCCTTGTGGGAGGAATTTACTGCGGAAAAAATTTGCTCTGTCGTGGGACCCCACTTCCCGGGTGCTGTGGGTGTGCAGGAGGCGACACTCCGGCGAGGCCATGATTATGAAGGAGAATTGATGTGTGGCCTTGATATTTCCTATGTAAAAGTATTTGTATAAAGAATTATAACTAAATTATTTTGGAATTTATTGTCACAATGATATGTATATGTGAGTATGGTAAAAGGAATGTTGATCGGGACTCTTATTGATATAATTAAGTGTTTTATTCTCATTTTTAGAATTTAAATATGAATGAATGGGTGGGTCTACGGTGAAGGGACTTATGGGAAGTGGTGTCGAGTAACTCGGTGTCCATGGGTAGTTATTTACTCCCCAGGGTTATGATTATCTTGTTATCGGGTTATATATTGGGTAGAGCTTTTTAGAAAAATGGAGACTTTGCCCAATTTTGTGTGGACTCAAAATAAATAGGGATACAACAGTGTGGTATGAGGTCACCCAGAAATCCACATAATTCAGCAGGTGTGGGTTGTGCTTGGGACCCCATAATTTGGGGTGTCCTGATTGCACCCTCATTGTCTTTGTGAAATATTAATCATATTTCAGGTTTAAGATCTGTATAATGTAGATTTGCTCTATGGAGAACCTTCTTTTTTTTTTTTTTTTATTATGACCATTGGGTGGAGTGGTTATGTTTTTTGTGAGGCTATTTATTTATAACTTTTTATTTAAATTTTAGATTTCTTGTGTTTTAGACATTGTGTTTCTCATAAAGTTTCCCTAGTGAAAACTTGAGAAAATCTAATTTTAAAAACTTGAAAAATGGTAATTTTGAATTAAAATCCAAAATTTTCTGATCTCGGATAGAGCGAGAAATGGACTTCACCATTGGAATCGTCTTACGAAATCCACGGGAAGCCAATTTAGGTAGTGGAGACGATTCATTTTCGTTTTTGAGAGGCAGGGTGTCGAGTGCCGTAACCGGGTTTGAAGACATGATGTGACAAAGTCACCTCTTACATGTACTCATGTGACACTTGTTGCGCTGATTAGAGATGATGAGAATATGGCCTAGGTGGTGCGAGAGAGTCAAAAATCAAGATAAAGGGACATTAAGGGAATTTTTGCAAATATTAATGAGAATAAAACAAAAATTAAATAGTGTCATCTTATCCATTTTGAAGACAAAAAAAAGGTAGTGGATGGCAGTAGTTGGATTTTGTGATTTTAGAGAGAGAAGGAGCTCCTTCTCTCTAGATTTGCGACCGTTCGGACCTTTGGTTCTCGATGGAAGCGAAAGCTTAGGAATCAATCTAGCGACCGAGAGCTGCAAGTGGATGGGCTGGTGGAGTTAGACAACTCAAAGAGGTAAGGAATCTTCTACTTGATATTCTTTGGCTAAGAGCCATGTTTATGTAAGGACATTACGAGAGGCTTGATTTAATGAAGTAAATTCGATCTCAAAACCTTTGAACTAAGTGGAAAATCGGAATTGGTGGCGAGTGAGCGGTGCCAACCCAGGGTTCAGCACATTCACGTGAATAGTGATAACGATTTTGGTGTGAATTTTTATGATGTTGAGTGATTCAAAATGAATTGTTGTGTTTGTTAATTAGCCCGTAGTAAAGCTAATTTTTGGTGTTAATATTCTGAGATTTACAGTAACATGATTTATGTGGATTAATTATGTTAGTATACATGTTTTTATATATTAGCATGAGTTTGTTGGGATGGCATATGCATTCCATATGCCTTTGGGGAACCTAGAATATTAGGAATTGAGTGCATGACATGAAATTGAAAGAACGAAAATGTTTGTGAAGCTGAATTTCGACGGAAGATTTTTGAAGAATTGCCTTGGAAGTCGTCCTAGCAATCACTTCGGATGAGGCCATGATTGTTTCGGAGGCGTTATCGACAAGTCGCCTTGGAAGTAGTCAATAATAGAGCTTCGTTGGCAGCAAGTTTTCGAGAACAAAAGGTACTGTTTTGTAAACCTATATATTTTACTCGCGATACGGCAGGCATATAATGAGGAGTGGTGGACTGAGACATGGGATTGGTCAGTAGACATTCGGTAGGTTCATGTAATTGCTTGGATGTGATTGTTTGCATGGCATGTGCACTTAGGTGTGGAGTAACCCACGTAGGAAATTTTCCTTCTTTGGGCTTTGCTCGCCTGTCGAGGATCACTATTTAGCCACGGGGAGTGTATCACGGGGAGGATGGCTCACTAGAGGCGTTTAAAGAAAGCGGGATTGTGGCTTTGGGTATTAGTTTTGTATAACATGTATTAGAAATTATTTAATATGTTTTGGTAGAGAAGTAATTTATTAACTCTTAAGGCTATTGTATATAGTTGATGTATTTTGTGAGTATTAATCACGAGAGGGGCCCAGTGACCATTATTTTGCGCATCATGGACCGCTGTGTGGTCATTGTAGAATTGTTGGGACGGGTTTTGTACCAGGTAGGCTCCACAATACAAAGGGGCGCTCTTCCGAATTTCCGTCTTGAGTGGTGTCGGGTTACGACATCCGCAGTATTCTTGAGTTGACGGGTTTCAAACGGACCCCGGGTTTGAGGGCGTCATGGCTTTGCTGAGCTTAAATTATAGATACCTAGGGCTTGAGGGACTTGGGCTTAGGCCATGGTGTGAGATTGTGAGGACATCACGGCTTAGGTGCCAGCTCGATGTTAGGGTTTAGGTAATGTGATTACCCAGAGGAGTCACGGACAAGGAGCAGAACCTTGCAGCTGCATGGTGTTTATGTGTGATTGTTGTATAACATGAGGCGATGTCTGTGATCATGTGTTAATATGGTGTGTGGTTTGTATGCTTGGTGAGTAGCATAGGAGAAAACGTTGAACACTAGGGTCGCATAACCTTAGGTGTTAAGAAGAAATTTTTCCCAGCAAAAATGGTCAGGAAGGCAGAAAAAAAAAAATAATAAATATATATATATATATATATATATATATATATATATATATATATATATATATATATATATATATATATATATATACATATATATAATTTTACAGACTGATAGTTCCAGTTTTGAACATAAGCAGTTGTGTTGTGAAACTGGAAAATCTTTACAGGTTTTACACAAGAAAAGGGTAAATTTAACTCATAAAAATTTTGAGTTGTATACAGAAGTGCGGAGTGGTCTAGAGCTCTTGCATTTATGAAATAGCAAGGAGGCTACTGGAGATGAAAAATATAAATGATGAGAAAGAAATTTTCTAAGGTTTTATAGTGTGTAAAGCCTTACAGGAGAGAAGAAAAAATTTAATAAATTTATTTGGTTATGCTGAAAAATGAAAAAAATATATATATAATATATATTTTTTGGGTGGTTTTCCAGTAGTTGGAATGAGAAAAAAAAATGTGTGAAAAATTTTTTTTTGCAGGAGCTAGGATGGGCTACTACCCAATTCCAAGGCTTGGTCACGATACAACAGGCCCGTGGCGCCGGGTGACCACGCGACGGGCACATGGGCGTCACGGGGGATGGGCGCGTGCGACCGGGGCTCGGCCATGACCTGGCCCAGGAGGCATGCTCCACGATATGCTGTGTATGATTGCACCGCGATCTGACCCAACGCGTGCGCGGTGTATGATAGCGGGTGTGTGTCATGGCAGGGGGCAGCGATACGGGGCTGCGTCACGTGGCGCGGGGATGTGCCGATCTGTTGTCTGTGGCGCGACGGCCCAGCGACACGGCGGTGGCGAGGGACTCGTATCGCGATACAAAATTGTATGTCGTCGGCAGGGCGGCGGCGGCCAGCGCGTGACACGGCGCGCTGGCGTCTGCGGCGACCTGACGGGGTGCACCTTTCACGTGGTCGAGAGGACCCGCGTCTGGCGCTGGGAGGCGTATGACACGGCGCCTAGTGCGACTGTCTCTTGCTCGCCTGGCGGCTTCTTGCCTTGATGGGTTCAGGTGTTTTTGGTGCCATTGGTTGACTTCCGGTGCGCTGTGCGAGTCCTTTGTTTGAACACTATTATTAAAAACACTTGTTCACGAGGTTTTCAAAAAAAAAAAAAAAAAAAAAAAAAAAAAAATATATATATATAACTGTATATATATATATATATATATATATATATATATATATATATATGTATATATATATATATACTCATCTCTACTACCTACCATATTATATAATAAAATCAAATCAAATCAAAATGAAATAAAATCTTTTAAAATAAAATTTTCTAAAAATAAAATTTTTTTGTTAAAAATGATTTAATGTGGAATTATTGTCTTGCATTACATGAATGCATGGACATTGTGTATAGAAACAAATTTTTAAATATCTATGAATAGTGTCTCGAGTTTGTGTTTCGCGCGAGAATGCTGCATTAGAGTAACTTGTCATTTGACATATGGAGATGGCTAGTGAGGCGAAGGCGTGGTGCGTCCGAGTGCGTCGGCCGGCAGCGTTTGACCGATATTATCGGCTGGTCGATGGCACTGTGGCTTTTGTGGGTATTGAGGCTGGCGCTGCGGAGCTAGTGCGGCCGGTGGCGAGGGAGATAGATAACCTCAGGTTTAGGGCACATCGTGTCTCTGGTTACGGGGGAAGAGATAGATGGTGGAGCCATTGGTTCATGCGAGGTTGAAGGTATTAGAGGCTATGAAGATTGCCTTTGATACGACGAGGATTGAGCTTCGTGCGTTCGGCTAGAGGGTGAGGCCAGTGTATGGTGGGCCGGGCAAAACCTCCAAGATCGAAACAATGACTTAGGCGGGATTCCATGATCTTTTCATGAAGCGAAGTATTTTGCCAGCACTTCGTATACAAAGCCCCAGAGTTCCTAGTATTTGAGGTAGGGAATGATGGCGGTGATGTTTGACCAGGTCAGGGATCCAGCACGTTTAGTGATGACTATGTGGTCCTGAGAGGCATTAGCCAGTCGAGGAGATCGAGAATGGGTTAAAGAATTACCCATTCGGGGAAATGGGATCATGGACTTGCTCTGGGACATGGGCTCATGGTTGGGACCACGACCATAGAGGGGAGATAAGGAGTGCATGGGTGCATGGGAGTTGCGGATCTTTGGTAGAAGGAGGATACCACTTCTTCTAGTTGGAAAGGAGGTGAAACTTACAGCTCACATGAGTTTAAGGACGGAGGCTAGGGATGGGGCATTAGTCGACGGGGTAGATGATATGTTATTTACTGCTTAGATAGCTTGGGCATGTGAGCAGGTTGCCCCCGAGAAGGATCGAGTTTTGGGATGACATAGTCCCCATTAGGTTGCGAAACGGAGAGTATCTGATTCATTCCTCCACGCACTCTAGTATTGGTCGGAAGGCCCAGTTCCGGTCTCGGTGTGTTATATAGCACCTTGAGCCTGCGAGATGGGCACGGGGCCGAAGTGTGGGTCGAGGTGTTAAAATCTGAGATCCAGTCGGGACTTCTAGTCGGGCGGGCGAGACGGTATTACCGTTGAGCAGCTTAGGCATATGAGGCGAGTGCCTAGGAGGCAGAGTCTCATGATACTACGGAAGCTGAGCATCTGATGGCCAATGGGATATCTGAGTGCGTTTCCTACTCTTATTGCTTGTTGACCCTAAAATGGCGTTTAAATGGATATATTCATTCATTAATGCATCTTATGTGATAGATTTGGACTTAGAGGTTGAGGCCTTTTAGAAGCCATGTGTGGAATCCCTAGGATGTAGGGTAAGGATTTATCTTTGATAGGTTGGGATTGTGAGTTAGAAGTCTCAGGGTCTTTGCTCCTTGGTGCGGACCCGGGGAGGAGGGTGGAGGGGATTGCATCGAATAAATTATTGGTGCACACACGGTGACATGTCAGCGTCGAGTCGGGTCAATACGATTTTGAATATGGTCATTCACATTCTTAGTGAGTGTGGGTTGAGTTGTCTTTGGGACTCGTCCGATAGAATCATGGTTCAAATCGAGGAATGAGAGTAGTGTGTGTGTTGGGCAGCCAGAAGGGCCGTTAATCCCCCAGTGAAAAGCACAGGTTGAGTGAAGAAGACCCGTGGTAGTATCGAGAAAGGGTCCTATGTGGGTGTAAGGGCAGGGAGGTATCAGGAATTTACGTGTGGGTGTGAGGGCAGGGAGATATCTAGAATTTACGTATTGGGTGGGACTACGTGGAGTTATCGAAACTACGTGTGGGTGTAAGGGCAGGGAGCTATCCCAAATTTACGTGAGTGTGGGACCAGGAATATCCTAGTTTACGTATTAGATTAATAAGGGGCAGGGAGCTATCTCTCGAATTTACGTGTGGGTGTGAGGGCAGGTGGAGTTATCAGAAATTTTATTATTAAGGGTGTAGAACCGGAGGATTGTCCGAAATTTCATTGATAGTCAATAGAGACACAGAGATAATCAAGAAATTTTAAATTATTGGGTGTAGAACCCATGGAGTTATCCAAAAAATTTACGTGAGTGTAGAGAGACCCAGGGGAACTATCAAATTTACGTATTGGTGTAAGAGACCCAGTGGAGTTATCTGAGAGGGTATTTTTGTGTGGTGCAAGAACTGCTTGGGAGTTGTCAAAATTTACGTGTGGGTGTAAGAAGACACGGGGAGGCTATCCGAGATTTACGTGTGGAGGTGTAAAGGGCAGGTGGAGTGCTCAAGGGAAATTTACGTGTGGGTGTAAGAATCCCGGGTGGAGATATCGAAATTTACGTGTGGGTGTAAAGGAACCAGTGGAATATCAAAGGTATGTGTGGGTGTAAGAGGCTGCGATTAGCCAAGTAGAAAGAAGTTATGTGCGAGAGAGAAAATACACGGTTATGTTATCACGAGACTTAGGATTGAGTAATAGGGAATTCGAGGTGACTCGAGATGAAAAACTGCGTTCATGGTTATCCTACGAAGACTTGGGTTAAATTGAAGAGTCGGGAGTGACTCGAGATGGCTCTACGGTCATGGTTATCATGGAGCTTAGAGTGAGTTATAGGGTCGAGAGTGACTCGAGATTTGGATGCCATGAAATTGCATTGGGTGTTGGTGAACGGCAAGAACCATTATATGGATGTCATTCATGACATGGATTAGGTTAGCCAGTCCATTGGATTAATAGTGATTAACATGACTTTAGGATGAGTCGGCGTTTACACACCAAGAAACAGGATTGTGCAGAGTTATGTACGTGGTTATATGCATATGTGTGTGAATTCAGTAGACGAAATTCTTTTAAGGAGGGGGGAGATGTAAAGCAGAAAATATAATTTTAGAAAAGGACAAATGGTAATTTTGGTCAAAATATGAAAATTTTCTAGATCTCGGATGACAAAAAACGGACTTCACCGTTGGAATGAATCTTTTGCAATCCCCATTCTGACGTAATTTAAATCAAATTCGAGAGCTGATCAAAATTTCACATTTTTCGAGCAGAAGTTAGGGTGTGAAGTAAACGGGTTTGAGAACTGTGATTTGAAAAAGTCATCTACTACATATGTCATGTGACCGCTTATTATAACGTGATTAGAGATGATGAGAATGAATGGCACAGAGTCTGTGCCAAGTGTCAAAAATCAAGATAAAGGGACATGAAGGGGAATTTTAGCAAATGTTGTGAGAATAAAACAAAAGAATTAAATAGTGTCATCTTGCATTTTGAAGGGAGACAAGCGTGGATGTGATGGCTGGATTTTTGTGATTTTAGAGAGAGAAGGAGCTCCTTACTCTAGATTCTGTAGATTCGGACCGTGCGTTCTCATTTGGAGGGCTTAAAACCACAAGAAAGTCGATCTGTAGCGAGGAATACACGTGGTTCTGCCAGTTGGTGGAGTTAGAAAACTCAAGAGGTAGGGATAACTCCTGCAATGATATTCTTTGGCTAAGAGTCATGTTTAATACTTAGGGATATTCTGAGGCTTGATTTGCCGTAAATTCGGTCTCAAACCTTTGAGCAGAGTGGAGAAAATCCCAGGGTGAATTGTGTGAAACGGCCTTGGCTAGGGTTCACTTGTTCACGTGAATAGTGACTGCGTTTTTGGTGTGAATTTTTTATGATGTTGATGATTCAAAATGAATTGCTTGGCGTGATTGTTTGATGTATACATGAGAGCTAATTTTGGTGTTATTGATGTGAATTATCATGCGGTTATGTGGATTAATTATGTTAGTATATACATCTTTTATATATTAGCATGAGTTTGTTGGGATTGACATGTGCATTCCATATATCTAGCGGGAGCCTAAATATTAGGAGTGAGTGCATGACATGAAAGTGAAGAAAACGAAAATGTTTGTGAAATGAATTTGACGAGAAGAAGATTTTCAGTACCTTGGAGAGTCGTCCTAACAAATCACTTGACGGATGAGGAGCCGTGATTGTTTGGAGGCGTTATCCGGCCAGCGGTCGCGCCGGATAACAGTCGATATTTTGCGAAACTTCATTAGCAAGTTTTAGAGAACAAAAAAGATTTTGTTTTGGCCGGATATTTCGCGCGTTGGCTTAGGCATATGTGAGGGGATTGGTGAACTCGGGACATCAGTTGGTAGTGTAGACATTGATCGGTTCATACAATGCGGATCTGATTGTTGCCATGGCATGTGCACTTAGGTGGGGAGTAACCCGCGTAAGAAATTTTCACTGCGGAACTGCTACGCGTGATGGATCATGGCCCCGGTGCGAAAGTGTCTGCGGAGGACGAAGCTCAGCCCAGGCGCGTTTAGAAAAGTCAGTTGTGGCTTTGAATTCATTTGTATAACATGTATTAAAGTGTCAATTTGCTATATGTTTTGGTAAAAATAATTTATTAACTCTGAACTCTTAATATACAGTTGATATGTGCAATGGTATTAATACGGGGAGCCCAGTAGCCATTATTTTCGCATGTGGACCACTGTTTGGTCATTGTAAATTATTAGGACCCAGGGTTTTGTACCTTGGTGGCTCCCGAGTACAAATGAGACTCTTCTCGATTTCAGGTGAGTGGTGTCGGGTTGCAGACATCCATGATATTATGGCAGTGGTTTGCTCATTGATTAGTTTGGGCGTCACATTCTAGGCTAGACATATAAATTTACTTTGCTTTGTTTTGGCAAAACATTTGTTATCAAATCACTTTTTTTCTGTTGGTATCTCTTTTCATTTCATATATTTACTTTTCTTATTTTGTATGTTATTTCTCTGTTTGCATATATTTACTTTTCTCTCAGGTCAGATTTATATTCTTTGATATATATACATTCATATTTATATTATGTATCAATAAATCATCCTTATTTGCTCCATATTTCAAAGACTTTGTTTTCCATTTTAGATGATTTTTTTATTATTTTAAAACCCTTTAGTGTGTGTTTTCATTTTGTCATGTTACAAAAGCGACCTTTTACCTACTCCACCATTTTTCAAACCTTTTTTTAAAGTTTGTTAATTTTTATTCATATTTTATCAATTTATTCTATAACTCTTTTAGTTTATTTATTCATCTATTTTCAATATCCTTTCAATTTGTCAAATTTGTTAGAGTGGGAGCCGAGGTGTAGAGAGAGGGAGTGATCTTGTATTGTGTTGGTGCATGATAGTGTTGGGTAGTGATTTTATTAAGCCAGGTGCATGATAGAGTTGATGCAATGGGAGGGTAGATCTTATGTTGTGTGAGTCGTGATAGTGTTGTGTAATGGAGATGTATGATCTTGTGTTGCATGGTGATGGTGTTGTGTAGTGGAGATGAGTGATCTATGTTGTGTAGATATGGTATGTGGTGTGTGGCGATGAGAGTTGTATAATGCTAGCGTATTGCTAAATAAGTGTATGAAAATGTTGTGCCCTACCATATATTTGTGTGTTTTTATTATTGTTTTACTTTATTTATTGATATCTCCTATCATTTTTGGTTTATTATTATTATTATTATTATTATTATTCATTTTATTTATAAATACTTGATTTCTAATCTCTTAATCTAAAATCTAATATCTTCCAGTATTTCAAAATTTGATTTTTTTTTTTTTTTTTATTTTCATACTTTCCAAAAATCATTCCTTGTTTTTTAACAAGCCAAAAATTAGTTTTCTTTAAAATTCTAAAAAATTATTCAAACTCATTTTCCTTTAATTTCAAAATTTAAAAAAGCATTTTTATTTAATTTTTTAAAAAATAAAAAATAAAAGGAAATAGTCTTCTTTAATTTCAAAAACAAAGAATCATTTTTTTGTTAACAAAAAAATCATTTTCTTTAATGTATATAAATAATTTTTTTTTAATTTCCAAATGAATAAAAAAATCATTTACTTTAATTTCTAAAATCATTTTCTTTTCAAAATTCAAAAATCAGTTTCTTTAGTTCCAAGGAGTACATTTTATTAGATCTTTATATTTAAAAATGAACAGCACTGTTCGTAATCAATACTCACTTTCTTCAAAAATTTCCCAAAATAAAATATATATTTTTGTTAAATATTCAAATTTCAAATCTCTCTTAATTTCCTAAAATGATATTTTTCTTTTCTTCTTATTATTTTTTTCAACATCACTTCAAAAATTCTAAAGCATAGTTGACTCTATAACTCAATAAATGAAACATATTACTTAACCCTTATAAGGAATCACAATTTGTTTTCCAATGTTGTTTATTTCTTATGCCATATAGGGCTTTAGAAAATAGCTTTAATTCTTACTTGAACTATTAATCATATATTTATTTAAATGTTTTTATTTTTATTTATTTTATCTTATATATTCAATATTTCTTGAATATTTTGATCCTGCTTAGTTAATTCAAGTAATTTAGCAGTGACATGGGGAATATTAAGAAATACTACTAAATCAAAATGGAATTTTCACGTAAAGCAAATATATTAGACGAAGAGCACAGAAGGCTGCCAGTCATTATCTGATTGGTTGTGACACCACTAGAATTTCGGGGTCTTTTTTTTTCTTTTAGTGTCTATAGGCGGTGTTGTGAAAGTGCCGATAGTGTCAGTAATAACGATTACACGCTTACGGTCTGAGTGTGCCATTGCAGATATAAACTTTATCGCCTTTCAAGAACCTCTGTCTTTGTGCCTGAAGCGTCAATACTTTCGCGATTGTGGGCTCATATTCCAAGATTCTATGTCTCTCATCGCGGCATGAAGACTGCTGAGAGTGCAAATGGATAGAATCTTGTAGAAGTGCGTCGCGACAGAACTTATCTGTCGTGTGGGCATCCCAAGCCTAGCGTAATGCGATCCGAGTTCCACATTTGCTTCGCACTAAACTGCTCACAATGGTCGGCTGAAGAAAAACATCTGTCTAACACCATAACAAGATTTATACACTTAATGAAATGTCCCACACTGGGAAAACTACGTAGTGACATAAAGGAGACTGCAATAAAGACCCTTGCACAGTCCCGACCCCAAACCACAGCGACATGATGAGAAAAATCTCTACGTTGTGTCCTCAGAAAACCTATGTCACAGTGAGCCAATAATAACCTAGACAGTGTAGCGACATGGAATCAGCTAAACCACGAGAATGAGAGAGCTCTGTCGCCGCGCGTATCCAGTGCGCGTGGCATGGGCGGGCCGTGCGCCTGGCCAGCCGCGGCAGCGGCGGCCGTGACGCAGGGTCGACATTCGCTGTCGCCCGACGGGACGAAAAAAAGAGTGGTAGTAGCCGTGGTCCTCTACCGTCTGGGTTCGCCCTATATTTCATCAAAGCACTATGTTTCTGTCTGATTTGTATTGGCCGGGTATAAGTCAGAAAATATCACACCGCACTAAGCGATCCAAAGTGCAAGTTTCTATTAAAACTTTTTATTATTTACATAACCTGAAGCGGATAATTATAAGATATTTTCACAAATATATATATGAATAGGCCACAATTCGTCATTTTTCTTGATAAACTGGGGTCTCACCGGTGTACCTCGGTACTGAAAAATATTTTTCTCACAGCAGAGGGTGAGCAATGCCCAATAGAAAATTCTCCTACAAGGGTTACTCCCTACCTAAAATGCACATGCGATGCCAATACATACAATCACACGCATTCAAGTACCTTACTCCGCTATACCTGAATGTCTACATGTCATGAATGCAATATGCCCTCATGACTCAAATCCTGAGTCCTCACTAACTCCCTCACACTTGCATATACTAAGTGTGAAAATTCTATCAAGGGAATTGTCCTGCTGTCCACACGATCCTTTCCAAAACAAAAGCTTTTGCTTTGTAATTCTAGACACGTGGATACTCCACCCCAATGCCTGCCATTTCCTTCCCAAATCTCTTTGTGTGTTATGCATTTGGCAGGCCCCGCAGTTTCGGGTTCTCCTACTGCGGGACGCGCAAGCCTATACAACATTTTGGACTCGCGATGGTTTTTATGTCACAACATATACACGGGTTTCACATGAGGGTGTCTATATCACGCATTCACCATTTACACACGTACTTTTTATCCATGCAACGTGAGCCTCAATTGAAGCGATTATCTGCATTCTTTGGGCGCTACCGCCAGAACTTTTAAACCTGGTCTTCGATTAACTTGTATCTCGACATACGTGAACACCCGAAACATAGTGTCGATTTACCATGGTGAACTTCCATACGGTGTTAACTAACCATGCACTCACGACCATGTCATGATGCGTAAATGCATTTATGCCATTTCATCTTTGTATCATGTTCTATGCACAATGAAAGCTACCTTCAACATTCAAAAACATGGATAATTATATTTTCTACATATAATTTACATCCATCAAATAGTATATCTTAACAATAATTTCACACTGTATTTATTGACCAGCAATACTTTACAAATGGCCCAATCTTGGACCCATGAAAACAAGGCACCATACGGTCCCTTCAATGTAATAAACCAAATTTTTTTGTTCATTTGTCATAACCAACACAGGACACGAAAACTCCTGACAAAACCAGGACATGATCTAGGGATCTAAACCAACCAAATATAAATAAATCTAGGGTATCAACTGATCAAAAATTTCCAATATTCAGTCCCAAAATCTTAGGATTAAATCACACGGCCTATCCTAGGCTAAAAATATTCAAAGTAGGAAATTCCCTACCTCATGGAGTTTGACGAAACTCTAAGATTTTGGTACTCACGCGTAGCCCGCGATGCGTGGATCGACTTTTACTCTCGGACCGTCAAGATTCGACTGTCGGAATGCCGGGAAAATCTCCCTTTTTGTTTCTATCTCCCCCTCTCTCCCTCTCTATCCGATTCTTCTCTCTCTCACTTGTTTACTCTCCCTTCTCTTTTTCCTTTTCTTTTCTTTTATTTCTTCCTTATCCACCCGCACTTCCTTCTCTTGTTTGTTCCATCCTCATCTCTTTTCATTTCTTTCCATTTTCTCTTTTCTCATTTTTCCCTTTTCATTTCTTTCCATTTTCTCTTTTCCCATTTTCTCTTCTCTTCATTTTTCTCTTTTCTCCTCTTACATTTGGATTGTATCAACCGGATGGTCCAAAGGTGGGGGAAACTTCCCCCCACTTTCCTCCATTGCCACTTGTCATCTCCATGTTTTTTCCTTATTTTCTTTATTTTCTTTTCTTGCTTTATTACATCATGTAACACATGGCTCAATGTGAGCCCTTATTCCAAGTGCACCACACCCAAAACTCATGCCATGTGTCACTTTCTGTGCCATGTGTCCGCGACATTGCTCTCAGAAGCGTGTAAATTTTGACATCTGGAATCGATGGCAAATTCAAGCAGGGTAACTAAAGATTTCACGAGACGAATTCAACGGTGAAGTCCATTTTGTCATCTAAGATCTAGAAAAATTCCAACTTTTCCTCCAGAACTATTCCGACAAATTACCGTTTTGCCATTTTTCTGAAAAATGTAAATTTAAATTTTCTTCACGGGTTTTACACTCTCCCCCCCTTAAAATAATTTCGACCTGAAATTCTCAGGGGTAATCATATACCAATATCGTCCTGTATGGGTATAACTCTCATTGATCTGGTACATGACTGATGTCTGAGTGATCGGTTTATTCAAGGATGACATCAACCTCGGACCTATTCATGATCCTTCGGTTCAGTGAGTAGGCGAGATCTCTAACTGAGATTCAAAGCGTATCCGGTCTGACCCTCACCTAGTTCCTAAAGGGAGGAATTTCCAAGCAACTTCTTTCGAGGTCTCAACCACAGTTCAAACCTATCACGCAATTCCATGATAATGAGTATCGATGTCGAATTTAAACAATACTCTAGTCAACAAGTGCAAGAGTAGAAATGTACCATGCATAACCAACTTATCTTATAGCTGTTTGAGGGTTTGTGACTAGAACACTAGGTTCTAAGTCAAAGCTTGAGGCCCCTATCCTGAGCCTGACTCAGCATGTGCACTTGTTGGCTCATGAGGCTTTATCGTGTGCAGAGGTGTATGTAAATAAAAACTGAAATTTGGTTTCTGACACTCTGAAGGGTGAGAAGACTTTTATTGCATGCTATCTTATCAATATCTGGGCTGTGGTGTCCCATATCACAGGATCTCTATCTTTCACATAGACGATCTCGCTTCTGTATCCAAAGTGACAGTAGAAACATATCTAATCATCGACTTGCGACTAGCATCACGCCTTGGCGCTGGCCTGATAGTCGCGACTTTGTACTGAATGTCCTCGTGGGATAGAAGTCTTTCACTTCACTCATTCAGAAAGAAGTGACTCTCCTTCTTTGCCCACTACTTTTACCGCATCTACGGATGCTTTCAGGAACATAAATCAATCTCTCTCTCTCTTTAGCCATAGCTTTGTTGACCATAGGAGTCCATCGGCCCGGGACCGAGCTCGGCACGAAGACTGAAACGCCGGCGCCGTGGGTGAGTCTTGACGAGGGCATGCGACATACCACCATGCATTGTCCGCAGCCAGAGAAGATTTCTTTGTGTGCGACGAGGTGTCGGTAACGAAAAAACCGAAATTTAGGGCGTCACATTGGCATTACAATATGATACGAAACATAATGTCTTCCATTTCCTAACATTAACGAGGTTAAATATGAATCAGGAATCGTCGGTGGATGTATGTATCGAAGGTTGACACTTGGTCGTCTAAACCCAGAATTTTGTAGATGGTGCGCAAAGTTTTCTTGACTCTTTGGCGGATTAACTTTATGAGTGTATGGATCACTACTTAGATCTTGGAAATAATTATTAAATGCTTCACATTCCTTACATTTTTCAATTTAGAAATTCGAATATAATTAGCACAACTATTGTTATAATATAATGTAAAATAAGTGTATAATAACATTCTCAAGCAAAAAAGCGTCCTAATTAGACGGTGACTGACTATGATATTTTTTAAAAGATGCGCAAGAGGATGAAAGATGGAAGCTTTATTGATCAACGATCGAAAAATGTTGTTGTAAGTTAATGTGTGTGTGCCCCTGTGATAATGATTCCTTTTGGTTTCTATATATTTAATATTGGATTCTTTGCAGTTCTTTACTTGTATGTAGGATGAGGGTGATGTCACGTTCTGATACTAGGGCCTAGAGATATGACCAACGAGGAATTTGTACGGTCGATTCATAAAAGACAGATTTTTACGAGAAATGGATTGGACCTCTTGAGAAGAAGAAAGCAGGTTTATGGACTTGGAAATAAAGGTTACATTGATACTTCTAGAGGAAATATCATTTTGATGATAGTGAGCATTTGAGGGCTGAGCTATCTTAGGAGATGAGAGGAGATGAGCTTTAGTGCAAATGCATGAATTAAAAGAAGAGAGGGATGCAATTAAAAAGCGGGAAAGATGGAGGGTGATGATGGGGGCGGGCAACGACGGATGGAGAACAATTGGAAGCAACAGCAAAGGAATGGGCGTAATCTGAAGACATTTTGAGCCAATGATTTCTTAGCTCCTAATTATAGATCAATCACATCATTAATGATCACATGTAGGATGTTGATTAGGAATGGATGGTACTTAATTTATTACTATCACAGTAAACTTTGTTTTGGATGTTGATTAAGTAAATGATAATTAATGATAACAATAATCTAGTCAGTTGAAGAAAATGTCCGTGTGTGGGTTACTAATACATTTGAGTAAATATACCAACGGATTTATTTTGCCAACATATTTACTAATCCGTTGGTAAAAAAGAAAAATATTGACAACAGATTACATTTCCCAACTTATCACTCTATTACTATGTTATTGGTAATTTACCAACGAACATAAAAATTTCCCTTATTAATTGGTTCCTAATTTGTTGGTAAATGTACCAAAGGATATGTATTTGTGTTGGTAAATTTACTTGATGAGCACTTTGCTCTGAGATAAATCCATTGTAGCGTGTGGTCGTTTGAAATGGTTTAACAGCGGTTTTCTCATTTAGCAACAGATCTTGGGCCAGTTGGTAAGCTTCGGTTTTTTGTAGTGCTGCCATCTTACATCTCATGTATGGCCCGGCGGTGAAGTCAATGACTCTCGACGAATTGGCTTAGGGAATTGGAGCTTAAATGTTTTTAGATTGTATCAAGATTTCGATTGGATGATCCCACTTATTCTAATTCACAAACCTCTTTTTGACCATTTTCTTTTCTTTTCTTTTTATTTTATTTTTTCTACTTCTTTGTTTTGTATTTTCTCTTTTAGTTGAGCTCGATGACAATCCTCTTTTGATTAGGTATCCACATCACTTAGGTGTTTAAAATCCTAGTTGGTCAAGCAAGGGTCAGGGACTGAAAAGGTACTCTGAGAACCAAAGAATTGTGTGTGTGATAGTTCCTTGAGAAATGGTTTATTAAAGCACAAGGAATGAGCTGAGGTCATTCCACCCATACCAAGCAGCGCACAATTCGAGATCATTTAAAAAGCCTAAGGTCGATCCACTTTACACATGGCCTTTACAAATGTTTGAGTTCAAAAATGACAACCCCACACTCCAACAAAACGTGAAACTGCTCATATGAGACACAAAACAAATAAAATAAAATGTGCAAATAACCTAACAACTAAAATAGGTAAGGAGGTAAAAATGTTGGATTTTGGAAAAAATTTTGAATTCTTGAATTCTTACCTTGAGCTTAGAGTGAACCATGTTCTCAAAGTGAAACAAAAGCAAGAAGGGATAACGAGTACTTCCATGAGGGTGATCAGGCCTCCGAAAGTACCTCCAATGAATGGGACTTGCTTTGGAGGCAAAGGTGTTAAAGGGATTAGACTTTAGTTCTAAAAAAGAGGAGGCTTGAAAATAGGAAGAATATATGGAATGAAGTAAGGGAGGGATCTTTGAAGCGAGTTTCCTTATTCAATTTTTTGGTCTTTGAGCCTCTCTAAGATACTATAAAACTTCCACTTTTCAAAGATTACTCACCTCCACGCCAACTTTGAACTCAAAACCTGAAAAACAACACTAAAACACAAGATCAAGCGAAGAAAATTTAGTGAAATCAATCTCAGATTATTGCAAACAAAAGAAAAGGAAAAGAGGAAACTTGCCAACAGGACACTCCCAGTAGTTCTATTTTCTAGAGTCCGACTTAACTCATAGAACTTCTGAAGCGATGATGATGCCCTCCTCCATCAGTTTCGGAGCAGGTAGTTATGCTGCCAGCAACTTGAGCACGTAAGTCACTGAGATCTTTATTTTTTTTTATATTTTATATTTTTATATTTTTTCTCTAAAGAAACCTTTCATTTCGTTGTTCAATTGAATGATGTACTCATCCACCTCGGAAGTTGGGGTCATCTTTACCATTTTCAATTCCTCATGTGCATCTCACCGTAGAGTCATCTCAGGCATAGTACTTCCCTAGCTGTCTTTTACCTTTCATATGATTCAGGAGAAGTTGACTCTTTTTCTTTCCTTTACAGCTAAGTCTTTCAAAAGTTCTTTGCATCATTCTCACTCTTTGGAAGCTTCTCAAGTTCTTCATTACCCTCTTGAGGTGATTTCTTCATTGTAGCTCAGTTTCTCTTCTTCTTTATTCACCTTAGAAATGACAGCAACTCATGTCTTCAAAGGACATTGTATCCATATTCTCTTATTCTTTCATATATTAGCCACTTTAGTTCTTGTATACTCATACTCTCCCTCTTGTTTAGGTTATTTTTTCTCAAATGTAAGTTGAAGTATAGAGCGCATTGGGCCATTTCTTCTTTCAAGGTCTTGAATGAAATAATTTGAATTTGAACATTAGTCATTGTTAATTCCATGAATTAAACTTGAGACGTTGCACATTCAGCATGAACTCTTTCCAATTTAGCCATGGTTGCCTCTAACTTTGTCATTCTCTCATGTGGAGGTTGACTTATCTCAATTGGATCAAAGCCTGAGCAGCTAACCCAAGGAAATGGTCCATTTTAGCCCATTGATCTTGAAAATTCAGGGTGTGCCATGGTAGATTCAGCTTGAGTTCTTAATTCATCCATAGCTTCTTCTAGGCTTGATCTTTGGACTTATGGAGATTGAAGAGTGTTGTAGCTTATATTCCATGAGGTGTTAGGGAAATGTTGCCAACCCAGGTTATAATTGTTCCAATATGGGGTACCTTCACACCAAACTTGAGTCATGTGCATATCTTGGGTTCTCCTTGATTTTATCACTCTTTTGATGATATTTGTGGCCATTTGCCTGCGTTCTTAATGCATTTAATCTTTCTTGATGATGGATCCATTGTGATTGAAACCTATAAAACAAAAATAAAATTCAAAAGTAAAATATACAGAAAGGAAAATAGAAACAAGACTAACTATATCTAGAGTAGTAAACTATTTCAAATTAATAATAGCTTACGATTAAGGCTGCGTAAATAAACTTGATAAGTAGATTTGTGCTATATAAATGTAAGCCTATATGCGCCTCAAGGATTATATAATGATAAAGTGAGTATCGTTCCCACTGGAAATTTGAGTTTTTAATATCTTGACTCTATTCTATGGAGCTTTCTATTGGATGGTGGAAAATTTGTAAAAGCTTCAAAAGACAATCTAAGCATGCAAGAATGACTCAAATAAGACCAAATAAAACTTTATGTAAAACCAGGAAAAATTCAATTTTTAAAAAAAATGGTAAGCATTATTCGATTTGAAAACACGGAAATTTTCTAGATCTCAAATATGCCGGACTTTACCATTGGAATAGTCTTGCAAAATCTAATTTGCGTCAATTTGTCAGTTGAGATGGTTGGAATTTCACGTTTTCAGGTAAAGGTAGCAAGTGATACATGGCACATGGTTGAATGGCTCATTTAGAGCCATGTGTCAAATGGAGGGATGAGTTAAACAAAAAAAGGGAAAGTCTAAGGGGGACCCATGGAGGCCATGTGTCAAGCCCTTAGAGGAAGGAAATCCAAGCCTTTGGATAAGGGGATAAGGTGAGAAAAGAGAGCTAATGATTAAGAGACATGTGGCAAGGAGGAGACTTCCCACTTGAGAAAATTGGAGACTGGTGTGGGAGAGGAAGAGAAAATGAGGAAAAAAGAAAAAAGAAAGAAAAGAAAGAAAAGGAGGGAAGGAAGGGTAGAAGAGCGTGAGTCAAAAAACTCATTTGATTTTTAATCCATTTTATAAAATATTACATGATATTTGTTGATTCATATGAAAAGCTTTGGATAATTTACTCAAATTTAATTTTTGCAAAAATCTAGAGTAGAAGCGAATATCAGTAAAGCGGAAGAATTCAGCACGAGAAGCAGAAAGGAGGTCACAACGAAACGAGAAGTTAAAATGAGGAGATCTTTTGTTAAGTTGACACCACAGTTCACAACATCACGAACTGATTAATGATTGCGACCAAGAATTGTGGTTGGGCAAAGAAAAGTATGCTAAAGGCGAAATTACGTATGGCGAGGTCACGACTTTGGCGGGTTGATGAAGCCAGAAGGAAGTTCTTCAGAAATAAGGTTGCGACTAGTGTGATGAAAACTTTATTCGGTATGACATGGACTTGGTGGGTCAACAAGGAGGATCTGAGGTTGCAACTGAGAGAAGGATTGGAGGTAAATGGTGTAACCTCGAAGGTGGCGACGAAACGAAAAGTGAGCTGGCGAGAATCGAGTTAGGAAGTGAGTTAAAACCACTTTGTTATTCAAGAAACTCAAAGGAGGTAGCAACAAATCAACGGGTCGTGACCTTTGAATACAAAGCCAGGCATGGCAGCCGGGTAAGAATTATGACTACAACAATGGAAGGCAACGCAATCGAAAAAGAGTGGGGCCGGCGTCATGAAGTCCACGAGTGTTCAGGAGCAAAGGGATTATCAAAGAGCAATGTTGGTGTGAGGGCGCGACGTAAGTGAGATCATATCAAAGAAAAAGACCAAAAAGAATTCGCGACCACAGTGAGTGCGTAGCATACGGTATACAATAAAAAGGAAAGTTGACTCGGCCACTAGAGCAGGCGACAACCTTAACTAAAGGGTTGCAACTTTTAAAAGCGAAAGTCGAGACTGAGGGTTATATGAAGGGTATGACAAGCAGTTGCGTCATGAGACTAAGGTTGCGACATCAATTCTCGAGGAACAACTAATGGCAAAGAATTAAAAACACAATTGAAGTCGCAGCCACTATTAACAAAGTTGCGAAAAACTAGGTGTAACTAAAAAACCTGGTCTCAGTGGTGGAACAAATAAAAGAATCCCGTTCAATGGCAGGAGTTTGACACGAGAACCGATTGATTTGGGCTTTTCTTTTGAGAATTCCACACAGGTTTTGGGATTATTTAATTCTTTTGACAATTATAAATGAAGCGGTGTGAATAGTAAAGTAACTTTAGTCTTTACTACCAAGAAAAGGAGGAGAAAGAAGAGGAACTCGGTCTATAGTTTAGAGTAGAGATTTTCTTTTGCTTTATTTTTATTTTTATTTTCTTTCTTCTTATTCTTGGATGCGAATTAGTGAGTACATTATAACGATTGGGTGGATTTTCATTTATGATATTTTCGTCTTAAAATTCTTGCTGGTAACAAATCTAGACAAATTTCTAGAATTCATTTCTTCTGGGAAGTTTCATTGCGATTCTGAGTGGATGTCGCAGTGAAGTTGCTCCATTTCTAATCATGTGCGAGTAATTGAGACTCTCGACTCTGTGGACTGATATCTACAGATCTTTTCTGAAATTTGGAGAAAATTATTTGGAGTTGAGATTTACTTGTGAGTGATAGTTTTAGATGATAAGTTCCCAATGGTAGTCTTAGATCACGATTTAAGGTGTATCTTGCTCTGATTTCGGGATGCCCTCTGTGATACCGTGAGAGATGGGATTACGAGAGTGGGGTCATTCACTTATGGAGGCATATTAGACTACCATTGATGAAGCTGAGCTCACGGAGTGTTTTGATGAAATCCCAATGGCTCATAATTGATTTGAGAGGGAGTATTTAAATATAAATAATGGAAGAGTTCACCTCGATCTAAAGGGAAGCTCAGGCCACAGCTATTTAGCTAAGATTTAATCAAGGAAGGGAAGAACCAATAGATAGAGGATGAGCCACCAATTAGAGTGGTAGAAATTTTTGCAAAAATCCACGAGAAGGAAAGCAAAGATCTGTGATCATCAAGGAAATGGGTAATAGTATTGAAAGAAAAATGCGAGATCTTGCAAGAGAATAAAAAAATACGGGTAGGCATTTGGTTTGATCTTGTCTTCGAGGAAACTGGGAGAGCTCCAACCAGATATGGAGAAATCAATTACCTTATTTAGGCAATCTTGAATAAATCTGAATCATCACAAAAACAATAGAGAAATGTATTTTAATGTATAAATTGATGGTTTCATTGTATTTCTTTGATAGTTTTCGTTTCTCTGAGGCGAATTCAATCCGGTATTAAGTTACCACTTATTTTGGTGGATTTACTTTTTTTTTAGCTCAATAGTTAGTCAATAGTCTGGATCTTCTATTTTCTAGATAAAACTTTCACTATCAATTTTTAGTCCAAATAGCATAGAATTTGATGGTGGAATTAGTTGATCTCCTAATTCTTGTCAATCTACGGAATGATATGCGAGGATTATTCACAGTTTACTAGCAGCCTTGACACATTACATGGTATCATAGACTAGACCAATTTTAAATCTAGGTATAGTGAAGAAGATTTATAAATAAAACAAAGGTTATCCAGTGACATGAAGAGTAGTGTGGGCTCTTGTAACCTTATGAATTTTAGGGGTTTTTAATTAAATATAGAAAAACCAAACAAGTCTTATGGCACGTTGTCGCAGGGATTGAAAGGGTTGAATAGATCAATATTCTAACAAAGTACTAATTTTATGACATTTTTCACAAAATTTTATAAAAAAAAAAACAAAACGACTTTACAAACGTATTTATATCAACCTTACTTGATCTTTAAGTCAAGTTGAAAATAATTTTTTGGGTTCCACTAATCTATTAATCGAGTGTTTCAATTTCAAGAAATCCTTTAATGCAGGCAGTTCAAACACATTTGCCCGATGGTCTTGAATTGGAAAAGACACTCAAAGCTTAGAAAGACTAAAAGGAAACTGGAAGAGCAACCGCTTGGCGGATGAAGAACGCTGACCAGACGGAGAGCCGAAGGACAACGACCCGGAAGGCCTCTATTCTTGACATAATGGAGGATTTACGGGCTTATCATTCGAGGAAGAATGATGCGCAATCAAGCAGCGTGGATGCAAACAACCGAACTAAAGCCGAAGCTTTGATAACAATGGTCGCGGTGCTTATCGAGTTCAGCATGGCGAAGACCCGATGAAAGCGCTTGGGTGAGATTTCGGGATGGCAAATAGGGTGAAGCTAGATGGTGTGAAGGCTAGGAAGGTGACAGAAAGGCGCAAATATCTTCCCATTTTCCTTAAGAGATATGGCGACCACCTGGTATGAGTCCATTTCCATATGATTGGTTGTTACTTGGGAAGAGTGGTGGAAGCATATGAGGCAGGTTCTTTCCTCCATCTCTCACCTGAGAGAAGAAGAAATCATAGTGTTCCAACGGGGGGAAGATGAGCTATGCATGGCACGGAGATTCAGAGGCTGCGAGGTGCCCGATGCATGGAATTGATTTAAAAACTCAAAATGGATATAATCATGCCTTAAATGATACATCTAAGGGCATCATTGATGCTTCATCTTTGAGTGAGCATTCAAAGAAAAAAGTCTTTGAGAAGAAGCTGAGGATCGATACGAAAGCTTGACGGGGAGTGCAATGAAGGCTCCACTCCTAAGTTTCAACGAATGCTTGATGAGAAAGGAGTCATGGAGCTGAGTAAAATAAAAAACTATAGAGCAAAGTTAGATGCTGTATGCACGAGATGGACAAATGGAAAAAAATTTACTCTGAAAGAGTTGGAGTGGGTGAAAAATAATGAGAAGAATTGTTTGAAATTACCAGCAGAAGAGGCTCTTATAGGTTGGGGAGGCTAAGTACACGAATGAACCAAGAGTTGTTTCAGAGCCAAAATCTGGCGCACGCCTTCTGATCATGGGGTGTGGGATTTTCATATGGTGGAGGAGGAGTGGCCTGAGGCCGAGGGCATGGACATAATCCTGATAAGGACCTATCAGACCCGCTGAGGTTGCGGCGAGCATCAGGGGTGAAGGCAGGAATAGAAGCTATCAAGGGGTCATCGGACCCAACCATTTAGGCAAATGTTGGGTTGTGGGGGACACAGAGGCGTCCCACTTCCATGAGACGAGAGGGTGAATGGAACTGGAAGCTTTCAGAGTGCGATACTCAGTGTTTGAGAAGAATACAGTGCCTCATGAAAAAACTTAGAAGAACCTGAAATGATGATGGCCACTTAATATGCCAAATCGAGCAAAGGTACATTCCACTAGTGACACCTAGAAGAATCTAAAGGATTCTATAATGGATTCGGTTAAGTGTGGTGAAAATTTGGGAAACAACGACAAGAAAGAAAGGAAGAAAGAGGCGATGCGAACTGAAGACACTAGAAAGGAAGGACCAAAAGACTACAGGCTAAAAGAAGATACAAACCGAACAACCCGAAGGAAGCAAAGGGAGCAAGTAAATGTAATCGAGAGAGTACCACTATACACCTGCGTCCATTCCAGGCTTTAGAAAGCAAAAAGGGAAGAGGCTAGATTTTGCCATCTTCTGATAGTGATGAATCAATATCCCCTTCATATAATCAACTAAATGCCTAACTATGCAAAATCTGAAGGAGATATTAAACAAGAAAAGGAAAATAGCCGAGGAAGGAATAAAGAACCCGATCAAGTACTCACAATGCGCTTATCCAAAGAAAAGCCCCCAAAAAATGAAGGACTCAGTGGGGCCACCATTCCCGCCTGATGGGAATTATGAATCTGGCGCAAGGCCTGCAGACTGCAAGCAAGATAATTGGCGCCTCGTCAGTGTGCAAAGACTCGAGTCAGAACTAACCCCACAAGAATCACGCATTGCAACGGTCGACAAACATCAATGGCACAAATCCATAAGGTGTTCTTGACACGTATCACAAGGTGGGAAAATTCATCTTACCGTGGGATTTTGTTATTATGAAGATGGAGAAGACACCCAAGTCTTTGCCGCCAGGAAGATCCCTCTTAGCAACCCGGAGTCGCCGATAGATGTGCGTAAAGGTGATTCGACTCTAAGGGTGGGAACGAAGCAGTGCACTCAATCTTAATAGAGTTTGGAACACCTGATGGATGCAAAGTCAGATATTTAGAAACAATAGTCTTCCCGCTGTTGAATTGAATTATGATCGTATTTTCAACATACTATCAATGAAATTGAGATGAATTTTCAAATCTGAGAGTATTGATTTGGTGAAAAGTTACCTTCCAGTTTGTATAACAAAGAAACAAGCCTGGCATGAATGAAAACAAAGCCAAGATGTGATGTATGCAAATTGGGTGATTAAAATCGCCGAAAGCAGAAACTAAAGGCGTAAGAGTTAATATTGAAAGAATTGCCCACTATTTGAAATATGATTTCGTAATCCAGAAAAGAGAAAATAATCATCATATCAATCAGATTGACTAAATATAATATACTGTAAGCTTGGAAATTTTGGCGGTGCGCGCCATGCGAAGCTATTGTTTCGTCAATCGAGATCCGCCGGTATCGGGCCCCTCCATTCGCATGCACAAAATATCAATGATAATGAAAACGTTTACGAGCATCAAAGGAGGCTAAACTCGTGATGAAAGAAGTCGCGAAAAGAAGTTCAAAATGTCAATGCGTGTTTTATATATGTTATAATGTGATAGTTCGCAAGAGCCCAGCGATACGGGTTCCTCAAGAAAGGTGGATTCACCGATCGTAAATGAAAAGAATGAAATCGATTCCTACAAGAACCGTGGACAGATGAAGGTGTATCGACTACGTAAAACTAAATACCGCAACAAGAAAGGATCATTTTCCCCCCGCCTTCATCGGATCATATGTCGGATGTGTCATAACACCTCACTATTTTCTGTAGCGATACTGGATATAAATCGCCCATTACACCTGTGGATCAAGAGAAACCACCTTTACATGCCCATTCGTACTTTTCTTTAGAAGAATGCCATCTGTCAGGTAATGCCCCGGCACATTCCAAAGATGCACGATAATCAGATCGAGCCTTGCAGCTATGGATCTTCATGGATGATTTCAATGTATGATCCGAAGTGGATTGACTGGTCGATAATCCTTGGGGACAACACTTTTAAAGGTGCCAGGACAAAGAATTAAATTCCTAATCAGAAATGCCACTTATATTTAGCATAAGGAATCAGTCTCTAGCACATGGTTTCAAATAAGGCTGAAGTAGACCTTAAGCAAAAGTTGCAATCATAAGAAACCTGATGCAAGCCACTACAGTCAAGGGAATTAGAAGTTTTTAGGACATGTTGATTTACTAAAATTTTATCGACTAAAATTAAACCACTATGCGATCACTTTGAAAAGATACAAGTTCAATTTTGATGAATCCCGCCATAATTCTTTTCAATAGATAAAATCTAGATCTAGTTAGCTCCAACATGGCAAAACCGTATTGGAATGTAGAATTTCAAATCATGTGTGATGCTAGTGATTTTGCAACGGAGTCAGATTGGGCAAAGCCGAAAAGGTGTTCAAGGTCATATATCACAAGAAACTTTAATGAAGCTCAGAAAATTACTCTACTACCGAAAAGGAGATGCCGGTATTAGTATTTGCATGTGAGAATGTAAATGTACATTTTGGGTCCTAAGGTAATATATTACAGATCATGCAGGCAATTAAATATCTAATGGAAAAGAAAGAAGCAAAGCTAAGAATCGACGTGGGGCCATGACAGAATTTGATCTGTAAATAAAGAATAAAGGCTGTGACAATGTGATAAATAATCACTATCAAGAGGGAAAACTCATCGTGATAAGAAAGAAAGGGAAGGGAAGCAACATTTTCCGCATGAGCGCTTATTCCAGCTGTCACTCAATCGCCGTATGTTGGATATCAGGAACATCTTAGCACGTGGGAATTATGCCACTGCATCCGGGCCTACCAAAGAGAGAAAAGCTGGACCTGACAAAGAGGTACTACATCTTGACGACCCAATGTCAAGCAGAAAAAGAGGAGACATATGATCATCAAGATGTGTACCCTGTGGCGCGAGCAAAGGTGATTTCTACAGAATGTCATGCATCACCATACGAGATTAATTTCATAGAGGACAAAACAAATTTACCAAAATTCTCCACCGATTTACCGCCTACTATTTTCAAGGACCGTTTTGAATGGGTGAAGCTATGTGGATCACGCCAAAGAATGGGAAAATATCAAAAAGGCATGAAATGCCTACAAGGTATCCTCTGTAAGAACTATTTGATACATGGGGAATAGATTTTATGGGCCTTTCCAAATTATTTGGACATATACATATCTAGTCAGAGATTATGTATCAAAATGGGAATGAGGCACAAATTGTTCCAAAATGATGCTAACACAGCTGTGGGATTTTTACAAAGGAATATTCTAGCATTTGGGACAATCTGTAACTATAATCGCTGACGGAAGAAGCTACTTTGAAAATAAGGTGTTTGACAAACCTACGGGTAGATATGAATAAACAGCTATGAGCTTCGGGCTTATCATCCGCAAAACAAACGGGCGTCAAATTTCCAACAAGGGAGATAAAGAGAATTCTTGAAAAGATCAGAACTCCGTTAAGAGATTGGTCTCGAAACTTGACGATGCACTCCGGGCAGGATCGCTTAAAACTCCCATCGAATGTCCCCATACAAACTTGTCTTTAGAAAACCTTGCCACCTACCTCTCGAGCCAGAACAAAGCTATGTGGGCAATCACAGCTAAATTCATCTTCAAAGCTGCTAAAGAGAAGAGAGGCTATCTACTAAATGAATCGAAGATATTTAGAACGAAGCTATGATATGTTTAATCTACAAGGATAAAAACGAAGAAATACATGATCTAAAGGATTTTGAGGTGAGAATCAAGGCAGAGATCGGAAGTCCAAAGACCAACTCCAACAAGATCTTTCCAAGGAAGCTAAATCAAAAACGAGTAGACCATATAGTCTTAAGTACAACCTCAGTAAATGATAATTAGAAACCAGACCTGCGATAATCAGTTAATGGTCGAGATTAAAGTATTTACCTCGAGGAATTAAACAAAGAATGACTCTAGTTTCTTAATGAGAAAATTTGAAGAAACAGTAAATATAGTAAAGCAAAGAAGTCCACTAAAGACTAAAAATCGAAAGCAACTTTGTAGCGCAATCCATCAATTGTTTTTAAGTTTTCTCCTTATTCTTTTGTGTGAAAGTTTTTTTATTATTGTATAATTCATCATTATCATTAAGAGAAAATTTTTTTTTTTATTTTTTAGTTTTGCAAGACAATAAGAAATGTATGAGGAACATCTACAATCAATGAATCTTCAAAGCATGTGCTGTGTAGTATACTCTTCGAATTTTATTTAAATTTTGTCTTCAATATAAAGATTGAAAGTCAGAGAATTATTTGTGCTAATTTTGAATCTGATGCATAGTGAATGGATTCGTTGAATATTTGAACGATGAAGATAGAATTGAATTGTGTTTGTTTTGATTAGATTCGTAAATTGAAATTGGGTTGGAAATTAATTGTTCAAGGACACTTTGGAAATTTTGTCGCAACATCAATTCGAGGTCGCACTAAGAAATGATAATAGCTAAATAAGATGTTTGAAGGGTGCAACAGTAGGTATGTTGTGATCGTACGATTGTCACAAAAATTTCTAAGTCCACCAATCCGCCCATCTTTAAGAATGAATTTAAACCTTTCATTCGGGCATCGCCACATTAAAGATAGAATTGATAAAATCATTAATGAAGAGGTTCTAAATTTACGCCGCGACCCCCATCTCGTGGTGAATCATGACATCGGGAGCCACCTTCATTCCAACTTCCATTCATTTCGGGCCATTTCAACTCTTCCACTTCTCTCGGTGATCCACCGCTCAAGTGCCTTAAAACCCTAAATCGCATAAATAAACTGCATTCTGCTAAATCTTCACTCATGCAGAAATCAAGACGACATCACAAACTATTAAACTGATTACTTAGATTATGAAAATGAAACGAGAGAGCTGTGAAGAGGTTCGCCTGAACCCCAATCCGAGTCGAAATCAATAACTGACACAGGGAAACTCCAGAACGCAGGCTATAAGAACAAAATATTGAGCAAAGGACTGAGAAGAGGCAGAGAATAACTAAACTGGCGATTAATACCGCCTTCTATCGACGGCCCACGTGGGTCAGAAGAAAGTATATTATGACGTAAGAGCTTCTCGCGGGGAGAAAGAGGATTCTCGGGGAAGTTGATTTCCCTTTTCGCAGGGCTAGTAGAGAAGAGGCTGGGGTTATTCTTTATGAAAGCACAGCACCGTGCTTTGCGGTACAAGAGACCTTTACGCCTATCCGGCAGGAATGAGAGAGGACAACAGTAAGCTAGGTGGGAGGTGTTTTTGTGCGTGAAGAGCAAAACGAGGTCTTCTAAGAGTAAGGACCAAACATGGATCAAATTCAAGAAGTGATGATGGAAAAGCCAACCATGAAAGATATTACACCTCACTTACCGGTGAAGAAACGGAGGCCACCAAAAAGGACCCGCACCACTCTATCAATAGGGGATCCCTGACAGAAGAGGCAAAAGTTTGGTTTTACTTCCTTAGCTCGGTAATAGTCCCAACGAAGCACCTTAGTTCAGTAAAGGAGTAGGAGGCAATGATCTTGTGGCGCTTCTACAAAAGATAAAGATAAACATCGAGCTGACGAGAGTCCATCAAAGGTTATCACGCCAAGAACAAAAGAGGGTTTCGATCCTCACCAACCCACCATCACTGACTCAGATCTCGTAGCGGCGGGCATGGAAGAAGAAGGCTAGTGGGTCCATGGTATCTCCTCTCACCCTAACTGGGGTGACCAGGGGACCCAAAGGAAAGAGACAAAAGGGAGTTGTGACAGTTGATACAGAAGCAGAGCATGAGGTTAATGATGAGAATCAAGGAAGAGAAATGGTTAGCTACTAGATAACACCTTATCTTAAATGACAAGAAGAACCAAGGGTAAGCCCACATTCATTCCTTCCCCACAAATACAGAACAACTTCTTCGTAAGGCAAATGATCAAGGTTAAAAGATACATAGAAATTATGGAAATGTCTCGATCAATGAAGAGAGATGAAGAGAGAGGCAGTGGGGAAAGACAAAGAGCAGACGAGAAGATTTCTTAGTTTAACTAGAAAGAAGGAGCAAAATGTAATAAATCGGAAGCTCATAGAAGAATAGTGGAAAGAGGAACAACAGAGAAGAGAAGAAAAAATGCTTGGAAAAATGGAGGCATTTTACAAAAATCAATTCAAGAGAGATGCATATCTTCTCAACATACTGAAAAAGAAGGAAGCAGAAAATGAGGCTAACATGCTCAGGAAGATTGAAGGCTTCAAATATCCCTAGAGAATGGGGGCTCAAAGAATTTGAGAAATTAATGAAGGATGTAGGATTAGCAATTTGAGGACAATGATGTGTATAGAAGAAAAATCGGTTGGAAATCTTGAATCAGACTCAATCAAAATTCTATCCAAACCACGTGAATGTATTTCTCGAAGTTAAGGGATTGTGAATCTAGGAAGAAGCAAGACACACTCATCAAAGGCTGCGCCTAAACAATGAGATATATGCAAAAGGCAAAGAAATCCCCGTATCTCGAGAGACAAAAACTGATGAAATTCTCCTAAGTTTGATCCCCAGCCAAGGGCGCCATGTAGACCCTCCCAACATTATACCTCCAAAAGCCTACAAAAAGAAGAAAGGAACTTGAAATTTTCCTAGCATGTTCTCAATCTATACATTCCCAAAATTTTTAATATTAGAACCATTTGTTAATCCAAATTGCCTGAGTTTTATTTGTAATTTCATTTGATATTTATTAAGCTTGTCGGGATTTTGTTTGTGATTATATCGAAAATTTGATCAGAATACTAGGTGTTGTTTAATGATAAGCATGACTTGAGAAATCGTGGTGTTTGTGCCATTTCTAATGTGCCAATAAGAGAATCTTGGTTCGAACAATAATCAAATGACCAATTGGTGAGTGATCCCAGTACAGAGGTTAAGGCATAGACTAGTAACCGAATCGAGTCAGAGTCTAATGTTTAAATTAAGTTAGATCGCGCAGAAGAGGAAAAAAGGGAGATACGCCGAAGAACAAATAAAATGATTGAAAGTGTGTAAATAAACAGTTGAATCTACATAAGTCTTGAAGAAACACTTGGTCAACAAAACTCATGAACTTGAGAAGAATTAGAATGATCTTCTGGGAAATTCATGATTAAGAGTCTATGGTCCTAGAACTTAATATGATTATCGATTGAGGCAAAATCTTAGTAAAAACAGCCAACAAGAAGATGGGGAGGCCATCCTTGCAGCTTGAGCTTTTCCAAGCCTACACTCAATATATGCTAAGGCATACCTTCTAGTTCCATGCTTTGAGCCAAACAAGCCTTAGTTCTTCAAATGACAAAGAATCGAACTCGAACTTTCCTAATAACTCGGAGCAAAGAGCCCAAATTATCCGGGCTTCAAAGACATTTAAAGGCCCATCGTAAAGGAAGAAATAAGTTTTGGGAAAACATCATATATTACAAGGTGGTGAGGAGAAGAAGAATCTGAAAGATTATTAGGAAAACTAAATTGAGAATAGCAGTTTTGTCTTCGCGCCTATCTCCTCGAATAATTAAGCCTGTAGGGTAATGAACACCTATAATTCCTAATGCCAACCTGGCATGGGAGTTGCTAGCCCAAAAGTTCTCAAGTGGTGATAGAAAGCCTAAGAAGACAAAACATTGTAATTATTCCCTATTCTAGAAAATGTAAGCAAAAGTGTTCTAACGAGGAACTGCCCGACATTAAAGCATGAAATCAAAATGCCAAAAGATTTCAAATGTATGAATTGTGTGCCAAGATCGAGGGAGGATCAATAAGGCTGGAAGAAGGAAACGGGTGAAAGTCAAGGCAATCGTGGAAGAAAGAGTGGAAACTAGGTAATTTGCAACTTAAATTTTCCTATTATCTACCCATCACTAAGCCCAACATTACAAGCCCGAAAGACCTCTTGATCTCGAAAAGCGAATTTGATCACATTAGTGGAGACTGTTGAGAAAATGCTCTACGACTCGACTGGGCCAAGGAGACTTAAGATTAACTAAATTCAACATGAAGAGGAAAGGATTGAAGACCCGCACACACACGTAATGTGCATTCTGTTAATAAACTGCTTTAAATGGTATTATTTCATCAAGAATTGATGGAAGTGGAAACCATTTCTTCTTAAATCGAAACCGAAATTTAAAATGATGTCAGTTATCTCCTATTTCGCTAGAAGGTAGAATAAGAAAATTGTGGTGTGAATCGTAAAACGCCCTTAAAATTTAAGCTTAATTGTTCGAGGACAAAACAATTCTTTCTTTTCTCGCGGGGACAAGCAAAACTTTAAGTTCGGGGGAATTTGATGAGTCCAAAAACTCATTTGATTTTTTAATCCATTTTTCTCAGAATATTACAAGATATTTGTTGATTCATATGAAACCTGAATAATTTCTCAATTAATTTTGCGTAAAACATGTAAAAGCAGGTTTAAAATCCCAAATAAAACTAGAAGAATTCACCAGAATTGTGCTGAGGTCGTGAATCCTTGAAAATTGGAAGTCGACAAGGAGCTCTTTTGTTCGCTATTTCCAGTTCACAACATCACCAAAAACCACCATCGAGGTTAAGTAATTAAGAAAACCGTGGTTGAGACGAAAGAAATTATTCAAGGCAGAAGTTGAGGTCGCAACGCCAAACTAAGGTCTCCACTTTGAGCTGTTATTGAAGCCACAAAGGAAGTTGCTGTAGAGAAATGAGGTTGCAACTATTTCTTCAATGAAAACCTTATTCTAGGTCACGACATGGACTTTGACCTAGAGTCACAACAAGGAGATCTCGAGGTTAAAACTACAGAGAGTTGAGAATTTAAATGAGGGTCGCAACCTAATATCGAGGTCGTGGATGGAAACCCGGCTAAGCTGCCGGAACCAAGTTGGGGGAATCAGTTGAAACCACTTTGTTATTCAAGAAACTAAAGGAGGTCACACAATCACCGAGGTTGTGGACCTCGAATACATTGACCGAGTATCAACATCCACAGTTCGCAATATGTTTAAAGC
The DNA here is from genome assembly GCA_016808115.1 of Tetrastigma voinierianum. Lineage (NCBI taxonomy): Eukaryota > Viridiplantae > Streptophyta > Magnoliopsida > Vitales > Vitaceae > Tetrastigma > Tetrastigma voinierianum. The sequence goes on along the minus strand of JAEQBH010005515.1, from coordinate 107,925 downwards.
AAACTGGAACCTCAAAGAATCGTAAAGATAACCCGGAGGTCGCGACGCTGGCACAGGTCACGACCGCTTAAAGGCAAGGACTATCAAGAGTGTCACACACCATCGAGGACGCGACATACCCCGACCGTATAAAGCAAAATACCAAAAAAAGAGGTCGCGACATGCAGTGCAGCAAGAAAGGAAAGTCCTGACTCAATACTAAAGTGGGCAGGATAACTAAAAGGAGGTCAGAACTCAAAACTCAAGTCGACTCGTGAGTCAGTGAATAAGGGAACGATAACGAGGTTGTGACGTAAGACTAAGGTCACGACATCAATTCTCGAGAACAACTGAGCCAAAGAGGTCGCGACCACTAATCAACAAAGTTGCAAGAAAGTAGGTCGCAACTAAAAAAACTTGGTCGCAATCGACCGAACATAGTATGGAATCCCGGGCCATGATATCAACCTAAAGGTCGTGGACTCCTGAGACAAAGATTTCGGGGCTTTCTTTCGAGAATTCCACCGGAGTTTTTTCGGGGATTCGCCCAATTTCTTTCGACGCTGTAAATAGATTGTTTGAATAGTAAAGCAGCTTCCATCTTTATTACTTAGAAAAAGCGAAAGCAAGAGGAACTCGTGTATAGTTTAGAGTAGAATTTTTCTTTTTCTTTTATTATTTTATTTTATTTTCTTCTTAAATTCTTTTTCTTCTCTGGATCTCGAACTTAACCTGTGTAAACGATTGAGCCCGGATTTTTATTTATGATATTTTCTGCTCAAAATTACCGTCGAAAATTTATGAAATCTAGGAAAAATTTATGGAATCTATTTCTTCGGGCCATATTAAGGACATAAAGGATGTAATGGATCGTGCTCCATTTTTTCTAATCGCATACGCACTAACACAGCTTACCGGATTTGATATATAGTTAGTTTACGCTCTTTCTTACAAAAATCCGAGAAAACGATCGGGTCAGATCACTTCATTTGGTGTCGCTTTTTGAATCGATAAGTTCCTACCGGTACATCAAATACTAATTTAAGGAGTGTATCTTGCTCATTTCGTGGATGCCCTCTCGCAAGTGAAACAGATGGAGATTCCGAGAGCCGAGCATTCACTTATGGGCATGTGTTAGACTACCATTGATGAACTGGCGAGCTCAAATATTTTGATAACCTCTATTCGCCATAATTGAAGTCGAGGGGAGATGAATAATATAAATAATCGTAGAGTTCACCTCTAATCTAAAGTGGAAGCTCCCTTTAACTTGGCGTTAATGAGATCTAACTGCCGGAAGGGAAGAACCAATAGATTCGGAGGATGAGCCACCAATTAAGTGGTAGAAATTTTGCAAAAATCCTGAGAAGGAAAGCAAAAGATCTGGCACTATCAAGAAAACGGGTCCGAAGTATTGAGAAAGAAAAATGCCTGTGATCTTCGCAAGAGAATAAAAATACTGTGGCCTGTCATCTGCCTTCAGAGAAGCAAGGGCTTCCAACTAAAGGAATATGGAAACCAATTGCAACATTTAGGCAATCTTGGATGTAAATCTAGATCCATAAAAACAATAGAGAAATGTATTTTAATGTATAAATCGATGCCATCAGATTTCTTGATAGCTACAATACAGAAACTATTCAAATTAAAGATTTCCAAGTACTACTTATTTTTGAAGTTTCATGCATTTTTTTTTTTTAGCTCAAACGCTTAGTCAATAGTCTAGATCTTTATTTTCTAGATAAAACTTCACTATCGCTTTAGTCCAAATAGCATAGAATTCAGTGAGGTCAGTAGCCGATCTCTACCTTGTCAACTGTGGAAAGATACCCGGACTTACATTCCACAGATTTTGTCATCAGAGGACTCTGCACCTATAGTGGTCAAGTAGACTATACCTCCAATTCTTAAAACTCAACATCAAGAAAGATTTATATAATCAAGCAAATTTATCCAAAGTGACATGGCCGCAAGAGAAGTGTAAGGCTCAGAATCATGTAAATTAGAGGGGTTTTTAGTCTATATAGAAAAAGGCAAACATAGGTCTAATTTCTATAGATTCTACAGAGATCTGGATCGTTTGCTTTCGCTTCTGTGTGACAATGTTCTCTTGATACATTTGTTCCTTCACGTGGGCACGAACTGGGGTTTTCGCTTAACTCGAGAGGTAGGGTCTTCCTACCTTGCTTACTTTTATTCAAGAGCCATTTAATGGCATTGGTTTTCACGCGGAATGATCATAGATCGTCATCCCAAAATTTTCAATTTAACACTCTGAATTTTCAACTATTTTCTAGGGCAAATCAGATAAGGTGTGCTTTTCTTCTTTTTTTTTTTTTGTTATTGCTAAAAATCGAATACATGTTGGTTGTGTGAAAATCTATGTTAATGGGATACTTATGGATGTATTAACATGGAATTTAAGATGATCTAAATATATGTAAAATCAGTAGCTCATCCATGATTCATTATGTTGTACGGATACTCATCATGCATGTAAATATGAATCAGTAATGAATGGCATTCGCATTCATATATGCACGGGCATCAGAAATCAGTGTGAGGAATATGCAATGGGTTTTTAATAAAATTATATCTATGACTGGTCTAACAAATATTTATTTCCAGTATGTCCACTAAATTATATCGAGGGTCATTCAACAAAATATCGGTTGAGTATGCCCACCAAATTATATCTGGTGGTCAGCTCCACAAAATATTCGCTTCGGAGTATGTCCACTAAATTATATTGAGGGTCAGTCTAAATTTTGATATCGAGATCGTCTAACGAAGCCAGTAAAAATATTTTATTTTGAAAACAAGTCATACATGGCAAGTGCATGCGAGAGCCGCGAGGGCTCGGGAGGCATGGGGCTTGGGCATGGTAATGTAGCTACTCTGAAGGTGAACGCGCATACTTTACCAAATGTGTGTGTGTTTGTCATTGTATTTGCACTTAGGTGGGGAGTAGACCTTGTAGGAGAATTCATCTACTAGGCATTGCTCACCGCGTCAGGGGAAATATTTTTCAGGTAATCGAGGTACAATCGAGGGATGAAACACATCCTAAGAGCTTAGTTTCGTGAAAAGGCCAGATGCTGGTTTGCTCTAAGTGTATTATGTAAAATTTCAGACATTTATCTAGTTTCCTTTTTGTAAAATTAATAAGTAAAGTTGAACCCGCTTGTATATAAATGAGAAGTTTTGTAATAAAACTTACTGACTTGGTTCGTTGTAGTGTTAGTTGTTTTCCAAATTTTATAGTGCATGCAAAATGTGTATAGAGGCAACAGTATGAAAATTATTGCAATTGAGTAAGAGCAAGAGGTGTAGAATGGCCTAGAAAAGGCTACTGCCCGTTTTGAGGTTTGTGTCCCAACAAAGGCTTTCTCTATTGCGACAAAGTTTTAAATTTTTGTCACGACGGTCTTGTGGTCATGACAGCTCGCTTTAGGCTAGGTATTTTCGTCGCAACAAGGATTTCGTCGCTGAAGCCTCTGTGTCTATGTCGAGACATGGTTTTCCTTGTGTAGCGGCATAGTTTCCAGTTTTAAGCCATAGAAATAGTTTGAAATGACTTTTCCTTGTTGTGACAGGTTTGGTCGTGCCTGGGGTTTCTATGTCACGACAGAGCATTTCTATGTCACGACAAGGTTTTCCCAAGGGCAAGATTTTCATCGCGTGCAGAATTCCGTGACATGGACTCCTTTGTCGCGATAGTGCCGCTGCGGCACGGCCAGTGGTCGGGAGTGTCGATGCCAGCGCACATGGCAAGCAAATAAGCACTTCCACAGAGCTCTACCGCGCATGCTCTGGTTAAGGGCAAACATGTAGCTCCAGGCGCATCGACAAGAGATTCACGCCACAGATCGACACAACATCAAGGCACCTAATGTAATCCCAACATGTATTTCACCAATGCATTCGTCATGACGAGAAATCTCCGTCGCAATGGCACTGCTTCAGTAGCAAAAAAAAAATTAACCCCTGGATTTAGGGCGTCACACCTTAGGACATAGATTTCACTTAAACAATTATATATGAACCTCCTAACCCAATTAATCAATGATCAAATTCATCATGAATAGATGATTTATTTCACACGCAATGTATATTCGAATTTATCGAAGATCCGCACTACCCTTATATTTAGGTTATAATGCATTCTTTGCCTCAAAACCATCATATAACTAAGGATGATCAACCCTTAGAAATCTTAATACCATACTTAATCTCACTAATATCTCATCTCATGATAATTGATGGGTAAATTATCCATGGTCTAATTTAACTCTCATTTCTCTGCATCTTAAATCAAACCATAAATCATGCAAATATTACAATAACACAAGACAGATCCAAATGAAATACTCAACATAAATATGAAACAAATGATCAATCAATATAAATTAGAGAGATTCATACAAACATGTCTTCGCTACATTCCTAAAACCCCTAGAAAACCAACTAAAATATAGTGAAAGTAACACAACCATCAAAAGAAAGAAAATGGAAAAGGAAAGAGAGAAAAAAATTGGTATCAAGCTCCCTTCTTCTCCTCCATTATCTCTTCTCTCCTCGCGTTCTTCTTCTTCCTCAAGTGTTCTTCCTCTTCCAAGAACAAACTCAGGTTTCTAAGAACAGAACCCTGGTGGTGTTTTCGTTCCAAATGAGCTTGTTCTCCCCCAAAAACACCTAAAATTCATCCTCCACACCTTTTTTTTTTGTTTGAAACTTTAAAACCCTCTATTATGGGATTAAAATGGGCTGAAAATCCACCCAAAATCAACCTCTGGACTCATGACATCGCTTACAACGCCGCGATGTTTCGCAGCCCCTCATTACTCAACTTTGTAAGGTCATAAATCTTTAACACTGAATCTGATTTGGGGTGTTCGTACCGTTGGAAAGCTATTGAATTTTAGAATCTATAAATGAAAAGAAAGAATACTTTAGAAATTATTATAAGGATTTAATGTACAAAATTCTCCAACTGGTCACTTTGAGTTTCTTTCTTCCTTCAACTACCGTTGTCAATCACCATTCAAGTCCAAATTGAGTGAATAAGGTCTCTTTGTAAATTTTGGGAAGTATCCTATCCATCCATATAAATATTGTAGCCATTTTGGATCATCTTGCAACTGAAAACATCAAAATATAGTAACTGCTACTGCATGAGTAGTTTGCAGATTTTGGGGCTTTATCTCTTTGTTTTTGCTCCATATTGCATTCAAGCACACCTTAATCACAAAATTCAAACATTTGTGAAAGATGATCACTTCATTTATATAATAAACTACTAAAAATATAAACAAAACATGTGATTAATGAGCTAGCATACTCACTGTGTTTCTAGAGGAGAGGAAGGAAAAAATTTCAAATATTTTAAACTTAATCTTGACATTTCGATTGAATGAACAACCCCTAATCATTAGTGGGATAGTAAGTTACCATCTAAAATGTTTTCTATCATCAAATTAGAATAAAATTGATATTCTAAGGGCTAGTTTCATAAAGATCTTTTAAAAGTGCTTGGTTTCAAGAGCATTTTTATGTTTCTTTGTGAATATAAAAATGATTTGATAAAAAGAGCTTTGAACTCTTAAAAGCACTTGAGATTTTTTTTTTTTTTATTTTAAAAGTTTTTGAATATTCCTAAACTACCGATTTATTTAACCTTAAATATCTTTTTTTTTTAAACATCTATTTGGCTTTGATAAAATCGGTAAATGATATACATTTATAAATTCAAATAATTCAAAATATTTTAAAAAATTCTATAATCATGAAAATTAATTATTTTAAGTTTTATTATCATAATGTTTGTACACCAAACATTCAATTTTTTTTTGTAACATTTTATAATCATATAAATACTATTGCAAGTTTTATTAATACAAATGTTTATGTATGTTCATTTATTAGTTCAAATATTTTAAAAATAATTATATTATGTTTTTTATTAATAAAAATATTTATAAATGTAAACTCATTAATTCAAATATTTTCAAAGATTTTTTAATCATAAAAATAGTTAGTTTAAGTTTTATTAAGATGATTTTTTTAATATATTTATATATTTTGTATCAAAAAAATTTATTAATTATAATATCCTATTTGTGTAATTAAAATTTAAATGTCATTTTTGGTAATTTTAATGATATAAAAACATTCTTTTTGGTATCTATAATGGAGTGAAGGTGAAAAAAACAAACTTGGGCTATTCGCAAAAGTTGTGCTATTTTTTGGCCCCAAACATCGTAATGTTGGGAAATTATGATCACAAAATGAAAACAGAGCTCAACAATATTTTGGATGAATGATCTACTTATTATAGAACAAACTTGACATTATATAGCCTTACAAAAATAACAAGAAAGCTCACGTTTAGAATTACATCCGCTAACGTGGTTAGAGTAAGATAGAGTAAATTGACTACTAACAGTCCCAACTAGCCCTAAAGACTAGGGATTTATTAGTAGAAATAAAAGATTATAATACGATCATAGTAAACTCCTAAAAGGCAATAACTGTCAATCCCTCCCTAACGGCAGGACGCCCCAAATCTGAGGGTCATTCAATTTTTTTTCAATAGCGTCTATGAACGCGACTCCAAATAGCACATACGCGGTATCACGAGGTCTATCTCGCGCACAGCTGCTCGCGACGCCATGAGCATCGCTTGTCACGCGCCCTCGTGCGCTTATCATCAAGACGCCTCAAATTATAATTCCCAACCCCTAGGCCTTGTCGTGACATAGAAACCTTGTCGTAACACGAGACCGGTCATTCTCTGTCGTGATAGATAAATCTTTATCGTGACAGAGGACTTTGAGAAGCCTATCGCAACAAAGAAATCTTTATCGCGACAGAAAACTATTAGAAATTTGTCACTATTGCAGCCCATTTATAAGGCGCGCATCTGTTTAGGGTCGCGGCGCCGAGGTCACAGCAATCAAGGCGACTTATCACCATACTACTTCGCGCGCAGTAGCGCACGCCGTCTGCCACCACGACACACCCACCAATGATTGAGAGACTCCTCGTCGCAACACGCAGGGGAAACCTGACAATCGCTTCTGGCTCAACCCAAGTCCTATCGCGACCTAAACATTCATCGTGGTTACCGAGGCTGGTCATTCCAAGGCCGTGACAGAGAATTCTCCGTCACGACCGAGGATCGCGGGAGGTCCGCGGCGCATAGAGGTCATCGTGATAGGCCCTTCACCACGCCGCAGCGCCGTCCCTCGTAGAAATCCCCGTCGCGCGCACTCACGCGATGATCGGCCGCAGCGCCATCGCCACACCGTGTTCCTCGCCGCTGCACCGGTACTCATACGCCAGATCGTCGCGGAAACGGAAATCCCGCTTCGAGATAGGCTCAGAAACTCATCGCGACAGAAGACTCAAAATGGGCAAGAGCCCATCTCCGCCTCACTCAGCTCCTTTTTCTTTCTTTTTCCTTTCATTTCCAAAGTGACCTCACCAATCGACTTAGCTCATTACAAAGCATAACCGAAAGCCTGAAAATCCTAAGCAAAATGTATTTATCATACAAAAATGAGTTTAATTATAACTCTTGCTCTTATACAATATAGAAATTGGGTTTTCTACCTGCACTTACAATACAAAACAGCCATCCGCATTTTCTTCGCCACTCATGTCCCTGATGTTCCATCCTACGTGACCTTGGGCATCAAATTATTTCCCTGCGATAAAATAAAGAATTACTAAGAATTGAATCCTTTCTACAAGTGTTACTCCCCACCTAAACGCGGCATTTAATGGCACACAACAATCATTCACATTCCATACTAATGCAATTCATATATCAATGAATTTTTTTGTCATGCATGATGAAACCTCATGCTATACCCCGTCCCAACTGAGTCCTCACATGCAGCTATGAAAACTAGCGTCATTGGTGTTCACCCGCTGACTCACCCATTTGACTCGACCCAGCCCTATTCTACTATCATCAAATTTGTGTTTATTTACGGGCTGGTTGCCATTTTTTTTGAGGTCTCATCACAGGATCGCCATTTACCTTCCACATTTACTAACTTTCACCAGCCAGATCAAAGTGTCTATCCGCATGTAAATTTTGGTCTTCACCTGTGTGGAGATCATCTTAACTGCTACGCCAACACACGTGATTTATTATTTATTTTTGTTTTTATACGACTGTGAGTCTCGACCTTGAATGTTGTCCCCTTTCCGAGCTCACCACACATTCACCAAGAATGGTGAATTTACCATCTCCATGCACCCACACCCGACTTGACGCGATGCTACAGTGCATATGAATGCAATCATGCCAATTCATACATACAACTTTCATGATTCATAAACAATTATATTTTTCTACAATATAATTTTATACATTTAAACAACTATAAAGAATACATCAATCCTAAGATGCATTAACATCATCATTCTTCACACCATAAATCACAAGTATTCATTTTCACAATACACACGTGAGAATCAGACACGCATGGACACCAAATTGGCCAATTAAGTCTCTGACTCCGGCAAAACAAATCTCGGAATTGCCTTGCGCGCCATCCAAATAAATTTACAATCTAGCATTCAGTCCCAAACCATTGAGACTGGAACGCATGGCCATTTCTGGCCCCAAAACACTAAAACCATTTGTATGGCTTTTAAACGGGAATTAAACTAAGTAGGAGAAAGACCCCTACCACTTGGAGTTTTCCAACTCCTAAGGCTCCTGCCTCTACTTGAAGCTCGTAAGCATCTTTCCTCTACTCCGACTAAACCGACTTGCTCGATCGTCGAGAACCCAGAGAGACGTATAGCCCTCTCTCTACTTTCTTCTTCTTCTTCCTCTTTTTTTTCTCTCCCTTCTTCCTCTCCCATCCCACCTATTGTCCAAGATATCAAGTGAGAGTGCTGTCCTCCTCCCCACGGCATTTTGCCAACCCTCTCATTACTTCTGGATTACTCCATCCATTTGTATCCATAACTTTAGATTTCTTCCAATCATGTACGACATGTCCAATAAGTACTTCACTTAGACTTGTAGTTGTAATTTGTTCTCATTTCGGTTAATACGGCTCAATGTGAGCCGCCAACCCGTGCTGGGTGTCCTCTTAAGACTTTACAAGGCTGAAAATGAAATTAATCGTCTTAATTCGACGAAATTGATGCAGAGTTATTGCAGCACATTCCAACACTGGGGTTCTTATTTTCGCCATCCGAGATCTAGAAAATTTACTTTTCAAACAAAATACACCTTTCTCAAAAATCGATTTTCTTCGAAGTTTTACATAAACTAACCATGATGCATAATTAGTTTAGCTTAGTTTCCTTGCAAATGCTCATTTGAATTCTAAACTTCTGGAAAGAATCCAACTTCAATGGTTTTGTCATCACATCTGCAGTTTGCTCTTCCTTTCCACACGTAATACCCAATCAATCGATCCGTTAAACTCGTTCTCAGAAATGGAAACGTACATAAATATGTTTACTTATCCCATGCATGAAAGGATTCTTTGACAATTTGACAGTGGAGTTGTTGTCACACATGATTATGGTACTCTTCTTCTCAACATGTCCTAGCTACTCCAAAACTCTTCTCATCCACACTACATGACTTGAACACCCAACTGCTGCTTAACAATGTAACAATTGGTCGTTTCTTTGAAAGCTAAGACACTGCTCCAGAACTTAAAAAGAAAACATAACCATAAGTGCTTAATAGATCATCTAAGTCACCAACATAGTCATTGTTTGTGTAAGCAACCAAGTCATTTGAACTCCCTTTCTTGTACATGATTCCATAATCAACAATACCCTTCAAGTACCTCAATATCCTCTTGGCAGCTTGTAAATGAAGCTTTGTAGGCTTAGCCATGTACCTACTGATCAAGCTAACACTGTACATTATGTCTAGATGAGTTGTTGTGAGATACATGAGACTCCCTACAATTTTCTTGTAGCACGATTCATCTCCATCCACATCCTTGCTTAATTTGGAATCTGGAACAATCAGACTATTGACCTCATGACTTTTTAGCATTCCAAATCGCTTCAAAACCTCTAGTGCATATTTCCTTTGGCAGATGAAGATACCGTTAGGTTGTTGTGACACTTTGATGCCGAGAAAGAATTTCATTTTTCCTAGATTAGTCATCTAAAAAACTTGCATCATTGAACACTTGAAACTACTCATCATCTCTTTATCATCGCCAGTATAGATTAGATTATCAACATAAATACTAAAAATAACTATTTTACTTTCTTTGCTGCATTTTGAAAAGGGTCTGCTCATTTGGACATCTTTCAAATCCCGATTGACAAAGTAAGTCTCCATGTGGTTGAACCAAGCTCGTGGAGCTTGCTTTAAGCCGTATAGAGCCTTATGCAGCTTGTAGACTGATTCTTACTTCCCTTGATCTCATAACCCCTTGGTTGCTCAACATACACATCTTCATTAAGCTCACCATGGAGGGAGGCTGATTTCATATCCAACTAGAATATTTTCCAGTTTCTTTGAGCTGCCAAAGCCACTACCATTCTCACAGTTTCCATTCTCGCCACCAAAGCATAGACCTCTATGTAGTCTATTCCATGTTTCTATGTGTACTCTTTAGCCACCAAATGTGCATTGTGCTTCTCAAACTCTCCATACTCATTATACTTAGTTTTATAGATCCATTTCACTCCAATTTTCTTGGCTCCAACAGGCAATGCAACCAACGTCCATGTCTTCTTTTTCTCTATGGACTTGATTTCGTTGTCAATTTCCAATCTCTAACTTGCATCCTTCACTACTTCTTCATAGTACAATGGATCACTTGACACCATTAGTGCCAAATTACATTCATCTTCAGATAACCCAAGATCCTCCCCACTAACATAATCCCTCATCCATGTTGGAGGTTATCTCATTCTCTTATCACCTTCATTATTCTCAATGTCCCCATTATTTAGAGATACATCTCCCTCTCTCTCACCATCATTTTCAACTCTATTAATGTCCCCCCCTCACCTTTGTTATCATTTACTCCCGCTACATTATCATCTCCCCATTCTAAATCTACCAAAGTATATTCATCATAATTCTCATCTCAATCCCATTGTTTTTCCCTTAAAATATCACATTATTCCTACTCACTACTACCTTTTTTGTAATAGGATTAAATAGTCTATAGCCCTTGGATTCCTCACTAACACCCAAAAATATACATACAACACTTCTATTTCCTAGATTAGTTCTTTATACCTCTGGCACATGAACATGTGCTATGTAGCCAAAGACCCGATTATGATCAATAGAAGGCTTCATTCCACTCCATGCTTCTTTTAGGGTGATGTTTTTTACTGCCAAAGTCGGACATCTACTCAGCACATAACTACTCCAATTTATCACCTCTACTCAAAATGTTCTTGGGATTTTCTTCTCTAAGAGCATTGCACGGACCATGTTCATTAATGTTCTATTCTTCCATTCAGCCACACCATTTTGTTGAGGGGTGTAGGCAATTGTCAATTGCCGCTTAATGATGTTTTGCTCACATAAATTATTGAATTCAAGCAACGTGAACTTGCCTCCCCTATTTGTATGTAGAGGCAATCCTATCTCATTCTCCACCATCTTCTTAAAACACTTGAAATTACTTAATGCTTCTCACTTCTCCATCAAAAAATATATCCATCACCTTTTGCTTTATAGTCATCTATAAAACAAAAAGTGTACCTTTTGTTGATATTGGAATGGGAGTGATTGGACCACAAATGTCTGCATGGATGAGATCTAAATATATGACTTGCTCTCCAAGAACTCTTCCTCGGTATAGGATCATGGTGGTGTTTCAATAATGCAATCTGTGCATAACTCATCTGAGATAGTAAACTTAGGGAGGCCACATATCTTTTTCTTGCTCTTCAAAGTTCTCAAACCCTTGTAACTTAGATGTCCATACCAGCGATGCCAAAGCTGTGACGGATTATGTGAGTTTGTGTGAAGACACTCATTGTGTTGTTGCTGAGGCATCACTGGTGATTGAGCAAGTAAAATAAACATTCTATTTGCATTCATGTTGGTCTCGATGATCAAGCCCTTATAAGGGTGGTAGATCTTGCATACACCTCCATGAATCAGAATCGCTAAGCCTTTCTCTTAAAGCTGTCCTATGCTTAAGAGATTATTCTTGAGTTATGGAACATAGTATACCTCGGACACAGCATGATTGATCCCATTTAAGAGCAGCTTCACACTTCCTTTGCCTATCACATTCATCCTGGTAATGTTTCCTAACCTGACCAATTGTTGAAAATTGTCATCAATCTCACTAAACATGGTTCTATCTCCACACATGTGATTGGAACACCCTGAATCAAGGAACCATGTATCTTTTCTTTTTGCTAGTTTCATCTCTACGTAGGACATCAACAACATCTCATCCTCCTCATTAAGCTCAGCATAGTTGGCTTCTTTGTTCCAATAGGGGCATTCATACTGAAATTGGCCCAAACTGTGATACCGATAGTATTTAATTGTAGCTTTGTTGAAACTGATACTGCTGCTGCCTCTTCCTCTTCCTTTGCATCTATAAGTAACACGACCTCTTCCTTTACCCTTCCCTTTTTCAAATGCAAACTTTAAAACTTGTTCTTTACACTACTTTTCTAAAACTTCTGTTATGCACAATTAATGAGCTTTGAAGTTCATCCAAAGAGAGATTATCAATGTCCTTTGACTCCTCTATGCAGCAAACAATGTAGTTAAATTTCTATGAGAGTACGCAAAATTTTCTCCACGATCTTCACATCCTCCATATTTTCTCCATAGACTCGCATCTTGTTTGCCACTGTCATGACTTTAGAAAATACTTTATCACTCCTTCACTGGACTTCATCTCTAGGGTTCCAACTTGAAGATGAGACTTCTTGACCCCCTCAAACTTTTTTCTTTATGGCATCCCAAATATCTTTAGCAATATCCTTCTTGAGAATGGTGTTAAGAACTATGTGGTCGATTGCTTGGAAGAGGTAGTTCTTCACTTTGAGGTCCTTCAGCTTCAACTCATCAATTTTCTTCCGCTATCCATTCATCTGCACTTATCCATTTGTTGGCTCAACATTGCGGTCTCTGACCCAAAATTCCTTTGAGCGCAAAGTTTTTATTAGCGTACTCCAATGGTCATAATGACCATCAAAGCGAGCATGCTCCAATGGTCATAATGACCATCAAAGCGAGGAATGGATGGCTACAAGAAATTTCCTTCGTTGGACATCTCTCTCACACACTTGTTTGAAATCACTCAAAGCTCCGACTTCTATTTTCAGGCCCAGTGGGAAGCTCTGATACCATAATGTTGGGAAATTGTGATCACAAAATGAAATAGAGCTCAACAATATTCTGGATGAATGATCTACTTCTTATTGAACAAACTTGGCATTTTATAGCCTTATAGAAATAACAAGAAAGCTCACGTTTAGCATTATATTTGCTAACGTGGTTAGAGTAAGATAGAGTAAATTGACTACTAACAGTCCCAACTAGCCCTAAAGACTAGGGATTTATTACCAGAAATAAAGATTGAGTAAATATGACTCAATAAATAGGACTCATTATAGCTCCTACCGTCACTTATATTGCTACATCAACAGACCACGATTCTTACCATGGCACATGAGACCCACACACTCCCTTCTCCCTCCTCCTCTCTCTTTCCCTCTCTCTCCTCTGATCAACCAGAAAAAAACCAGAAACCAGAGACACCCAATGTAAAAATCAGATCAAGAACCGGAAATTTAAGAAAAACCAATTTCAGTTAATGGAAATCAGCAACTGAATCAAGGCAAAGTAGAAAGAAGGATAAAAAAAGAGGAGTTGAGAACCTGTTTTTCTTAAATAAAGCCAGTTTGTTTTTCTACACAATATGGCAAATTCTACGGTTCAGTAATTAGTAATCACTCTCTATTTTTTCATTTTCATCTACATATTCTTGTCTTTGTTGTGGGTTTGGTTTGAAGTATATATCATTATGGAAGTTATGGTCAAAGGCTACGTTCATCGTTTTTTGACAACTTAATGCCCTTTTTTTTATCAGTAGTAGGCTAGATCTGATAACATTTAAGGATAAACATCAGTTTCAGTTCATTGATCAATTAATTTTGATGGTAGAATTGATTTTTTCTGTACGTTATACTACAATCACATGAACAACCATTTTCAATTCAGGTTTCTTCGTGTGGATTGAAATTTACAGATTTTGTGTCGTTTCTACAAAACCCATCTGAAAAATCATACCTTTGGTTTTGAGTATGGTGAGAGATTGAAGATTTTGCAGTTTCGAGCTGGGGTTTGCATCTTCAGCTCCTTCAGATTTCTGCAGATTTTGATTTGGATATTCTTCGGTTAATGCCTAAACGTTATCGGTAGGTGTTTCTTGCTTCTCCTTGGTTTTCTGCTTCTTGGAAGATTAGGGATTTTTGTGTTGGTTCTGAATTATTCCACTGGGATTCGACGAGAGTTCAAAATTCAGGAGGTTTCTTTTCCTGGTTGTGAATTTTTCGGGAGATTGAGAAAATCAGTAGTGGATGATTATGAGGAAAATGCAAATTCCCACCCAGTAAGGGTGTTCAGTGATACAAAACGGATTCTTCCGTTTTTTTGCGAGTATGCTAGTTTCAGTGACGGTTACTTTGATTTTGGTAGCTCAAGGTGGTGGTGGGTGGGTCCGTTTTTCTTTATTTCCTTTTTTTTCTGGCTAGTCGGAGAGGGTACTGGAGGAACGAGAGAGACAGAGGAAAGAGGAGGTGGGTCTATAGTGCCGTTAAAGGTGGGAAATGGGCTTGCCTGAACACATTTTGGTCCAGTCAATTCGGATAATGGGTTAAAACGAGTCAAGTCAATTAGACTCACTTTTATTGGGATCAGTTTTTAATTAATCCAATCCAATCCTATGCAGGTTACGGATCAAAATGGGTCAAGATATTAAAAATGCTAAAATAAATTATTCTCCCACTTTTATCATTCTTAAAATAAAAAATAAACCATACACAAATATTTATAATAATAATTAATATATAAAATTGTTTGATAAGACCTATCATTCACCTTCAATAGAAATCTTTATACAATTTTCTATTATGTTGAAAAACAGTAATCTCTTGTGCAGAATTACAATGAAAAAAATATAATAAAAGCAAATAGAACACCCAAAAAAACTCCACCTAAACAGACATCACCAAATAGATCAAAAACCATATATCAGGAAAAAAATTATTTCTCAAAAGAAAACTAAATAAACCAATCAAAGAACATGAATTAGCTTCAAGATAATTCTTTGGTCTCTACTGGTTCGAGCATCCGGTTGTCGGAAAGGAACCGTCTTCGCCATCTTCCCCATCAGACCCAGATTATGCATCGCCCCTAAAATCAATATAAATATACAAATATAGAAACAAACACACATTCAAAGAGATGAGAGTGAGCAAGTGAGAAAGGATCAAAGGATACGCAATGAGATCTTGGAGTTACTACTAGGGAGTGTGAGGATTAACTAATTTGATCTTAAATCTTTAACTTTGATATGATCTTTCACCACTCCACAGCCTTCACACTCGTTGATATATGAACCTCAAACCTCCAACAGTCGTTGTCGTCATCTACACCATCGACATCGCTGTTGATAGAGGTCAGATAGAGGGGATGGGACAAGAACATGAGGAGGAGGAAGAGAAATATATGGGCGACAAAGAGGGCTTGAATGAGAACTCGAATAGTGATTACCACACCTTTCGATGATCACTGCACCCTGGGTTGTAGAGATTAGGAAAGAAAGATAGATGAACAGGATATACAATCTAGGGTTTTCGCAAGGGTAGGAGAAATATGTATTTATATGAGATTTTTAAAAACAATCCAGGTACGTCGAGAAACTGGCGACCCGAACTCAGATGGCTAGAGTTCTGTTGGCGTGAGCTTTTAAGTGACCGTCAATTTAGTCCAGTATTCTTGTCGGCTCTTAGTATTCCTCACCTTCTGATGTCATTGAGATTGGAGGAGAGGCGTGAGTCTATAGTCTTACGTCAACACTTAATGGAGCTAATAACGATTGTTGTTAAAGTGGCAAAATTAGTTATGACAAAATGTAATTAGTTGTACTTTTGCAAAAACCACAAGAAGGTTTTTTACATCTTCACCCAATTTTTATGATATAAAAGCATTTTATACTTATGCACGTGTTATAAAAAACATTAGTAAAAAATATATATTTTTAAATTCTCATAAAACATTTATGATAGAAATGTTGTTAAATAAAGTTTTCGGCTAAAAACACTGTTACAAAGGAACAGTGCCAAATTGGTCCCAAGTCACTAAGTACATCGTCCGAACAATCACCTAATCATTGGGAATCAAGATTTTATATTTGAGGTGTCAATATTATAATACACTAATAATATACAAAAATTTTGTTTTGAGTATCAAGATTATAATTTTTTTAAAGGCAGAAAAAAAGGACTTATAAGTTATAACTCTCTTTTTTTGTGTCAATTGATACCCCATAACTGCACGTTATCCGCCCCTGCATCCAGCCATCCACATCTTCACATGCATCGCATTTGTGGATAAAATATTTTTTACTCAAATTTCTTTCATATTTTTATTTTTATTTTTCATATCAAACTAATTGTCTCACTCGATTATTGCACCACTAATCTATTGCACAGTTTTGACTTATTGTAAGTAAGATATGCTTACTTCTACCATACTATTAATATGAATATGCAATATTAGTCCTCGCTTAGTTTTAGTTTCTCAATAATATCATTTAATAAATGAAACTTATAATGCACCATCCAAAAGCTAAATCGAAACAAAAGAAAAATTAAAAGTATATTGGTTAAAAAAATAAAACATGAATAGAAACAAAAGTGATTTTGGTCATCAAATAAGTAAGAATTATTACAAAATTAAAATCAGAATTGAAATTTTGAGTAAAAATGTTTTTACCATGATGAAGTTTTTGAGAGAGGATGAAGAAAGAGTTCTGGATTTAAGATTTAATTAGTTATTAACAATTTAAATGCTTATGTAATATTTTATTTTATTTGTTTATATAATATATTAATTTTATTGTGCATAAATTAATATAGTTTTTAATAACTGATTTCCTTATAGTACATAAAATATATTTTAATACTTTATCACAATGGAACAACTATTTAATGCTTACTGTATAACATAATGTTGTAAATTATCTAAAAACTCAAAATGTATAGATTTCTACCTCATTCATTTTCTAAAATGTGACCTCGACCATCAAAACAGACCAGAACACGTGGGATAAACATGAGGTGTAAATAACATACCTCAAAAGTATATAAAATCCCAAGCCTCATGAAAGTTTAGGTACACCAGCTCCTACTTACGATTTAGTTATGAATTTACATATTAGGACCTTCAATACATACCTGAAGACAACAACGGTGAGATGTTTACTTCAAGAAAAATTTGATCAAAAATACAAAAAATAAAATAAAAAATATTTTTGTAATAAATGATGATCATGCGTTGTGAGCTATTTTGTTATAAGCAGAATTGAAGAAGCGTCAAAAACTCTCGATACGATCCATCCATATTACCACTAGAGTAAGGCCTAGATGGCAAATAAAAACAGATTTAATATCAATAATATTAGGTGGTCTTTGTTTTTCTTGTCTTAAAATAGAACTTTTTTTAGGCTTAATCTTTGAATAATCTTAATAGCATTAAATATTGATTGTTTGTTTTTTTAACGTTAGGTAGTGAGTAGGATACAGCGTAATGGATTATTTTGGAGTTCTTGTCGCGCAGCTCTTGCTGACACGAAGTTTAATTTTATTTTAATCGGGTTTTAACGGGTTTAAGTTTATTTTCTTAAATAAAACGGAGTTCGGAGTATTGTTACTCTGTAAAACCAGAAAATTAGAAATTTTAAAAAATGGCGAAATGTTAATAAAATAATAAATTGCCATAAGTGTTCGGGAAGCCTAGAAAATTCTTTCTCTCTAGATCTCCCGGATAATGGCTTAGTTGTCAGTTAAATTCGATCTCGTAAATCTGATGACCCAGAAAGTTTCGTCAGAGTGCAAGACAAGCGGAAATTTTTCCGATTTTCTAGGTGATAAGTTGCCAATGACTCCAAGAACGAGATTTTTACAAAAATCTCGAAAGTTAGGAAATAACTTGGGCTAAGTTAATTTAAAATAAAATGAACTGAAAATAAATAAATAGTTTAGATGACAGGACCCCGAATCAGGCAATATGAATCATGTATTCAAAATAATAAAATAAGCCTCACCCCGATTATATTTAAAAAATATTTTTTTATTATTTTATTTTTTTACTTTAATATAAATAATAATAATTATTATAATGTTTTTTAATAAATAATATATAAAAATTCATAATATTTTTATTTTTATGAAAAATATTAATTTTAATATAATAAAAATAAAAAAGCAAATATAAAAAAATAAAAAACAAAAATAAAATGTAGCAATGTTGAGTTTGGGAATTTTCTCATCGCGCCATAGCTACCGTTTAATTTTTTTTTAAATGAGACAAAGTTTGGGAATTAAAAAAATACTTGGCCAAGGTCGTATCAAGACTAAACGTCACATAAAATTAATAAATCACCTAGTAGTGTATATTCTTTAGCTTTTTTTCTTATTAGGCGGTGTGAGTTTTTCTTGTTATTTGTGGAAATGACTTTTACGAATAGAAAAAGCCAAATATTTTCACTTTCTATTGAGAACTTTTTAAAAATTTAAACGTAAGTCATGAAAATTTTAAAAAAATAAGCCAATTTTAATCTTTGAAAGCTATTCGACTTGACATTAAGTCAATAATAACCTTAGAGTATATTTAGGATTTCTTTTATTAGCTTTATACTATTATTGTTTTGCCTTTGTACTGGTATATATATATATATACCTCAACTCTTTCAATAATAATAAAGTCTCTTTCATAATATGGTATCAGAGCCCTAAGCTTAACAGCAAAAACCCTAACCTTAGCTACCGTCGTTGCCATCATGATAAGATGATCATATGCTTTTTGCGATACTAATTATTCTCCATTGTTGTCATGCCTCCTCGTTGTCCAACGGTCTTAAATGGGACTTATCCGTCTCAAAATTTAAGGCATCGCTAAAACTCACAGCCATGAATTATTTCGTGTGGCAACTCTAATTCACGTATCTCTTATTCGGGTATGATCTACTTAGCTTCGTCGATGGATCCAAGACGTGTCCTCCGGCAATGATAACTTAGCTCGATGTTGTCTCCCCTTCCCCAAATCCGGACCATATTCTCTAGCTCCGACAAGACCAATTGCTTCTCAATGCCATTGTTGGGTCTGTATCTGCCACCCTAGTGTAGTTTATCTCTATCCCTACCACATCTCGTGCTGCCTGGACTACTCTCGAAAAGACGTATGCCTTTCCTTCCCACGATTGAATCATGACCCGTCGCTAGAATCTTGCCAATCCTCAGCAAGGTAATCAAACTATTACCAACTATATGCAAAATGTCAAACACAATATTAATTCTCTTGTCCTTATGAATGTCTCTATTGACTTTGATGAGCTCTCCATCCGTGTTTTGAACAGACTTGGCACGACCTACTCAAACTTATCACATGCCCTTCAAGCTCGGGAAACTCTAGTTACTTTTGAAGAATTGTTTGAGCAACTACTTAGTTACGAGGCCCAATTGAAAGTTTTGGTTCCTTTAGCACCGCTTGTCTACACTCGAGCCACTACCTTAGTTACTTCAACTGGCCCTTCATCACATCGTTTGTCGAGCAACTGTGGCAGACGGAACCATAACCAGTCTCAATAGTCATTGACCCAGCTCGGGCATAGTCTCTACCTCGAGCGTTGTATTTTTGGTATAACCGGGGCACTTTTCTTGGCAATGCAGTTATCTATCCACCTCGGATCCTAACACCCCTCCCCCCCTCGGCACACAAAGCAGCTACTCCTTCAATGTCTCAGTGGAATCTAGCTTCACCAACATAGCTCGGGCATAGGGTTACCTCGGGCGTTGTCAACTTTGTGGTATAATTGGGCACTCTACTTGGTAGTACAGTTCTATATCCACCTCGGTAGCAGTATCTCTTCCACTCACCCCTACCTGAGCTCAGCGACCGACCTTCACTACGCCCTATGCCCACACTATAATCTAGTACTCTCCTCTTAGTGATTCTCTAGATTGGGTTGTTGATTTGAGCACCTCTCACCATGTGACCATGGATCTTACTACCTTGGCCCTTCATGAAGCGAACACTTTGCCTCACGACAATGTGTATTGGTGATAGATGCAGGTTTAACTACGTAACATTGGATTTTCATCCTTACCTCTCTCCTACATGGTATTTATTTACGATGTGTTACATGTATGCTTGATGTCTGAAGCCTTATTTAGGTCTCTGCCCGCGCTTCAATGCCCAGATAACCCCATTAATGTCATGTTTTCACTCTTTCTTTGACCCACAAAGATCGTCACCGCAGGAATCACTTGATTAGCGGGCGCGTAGAGCGGTGTCTATTCTTGGCGAGTCGAGTCACTTTCGAGTCTTTGATCTTCGTCTTGTCTTCTTCAGTTCGGTCCTCATTTTCCGCTATCTCCACGTGGCATAGTCGTCTCGGTTATCCGTCTTTACATATTTTTCGCAAATTTCCAAGTGTTCTAAATATTTCCTCTCTTGAGGAACATTTATGTTCCTTTTCTTGTACCTCATGCAATATTAATAAAAGCCACAAGTTACCTTTTGCTAAATCCAGTATTACCTCTTCCTCTCCTCTTAATGTTATTTTCTCTGATGTTTGGACCTCACCCGTTTCATCATCTGATGGTTTTAACTACTATGTTATTTTTGTTGACTATTACACAAAGTATGTTTGGCTTTACTCATTACGTCGAAAATCAGATGTTCATTCAACCTTTGTCACCTTCAAGCAACTTGTTGAAAACTATTTCACTACCCCATTAAAACTTTCATTGATAATTGGGGTGAATTTTTAGCCATTCGGTCCTTTTTTGGGACCCATGGTATAACCCATATCACTACACTTCCCCACACTCTTGAACATAATGGGTATTCTGTATGTCGGCATTGACATATTGTCGAGTCTTACTCTCCTACATCAATTCCTCTCACCTTCTGGCCGTATGCATTTGCTACGACTGTCTATTTAATTAATAGAATGCCTAAAGTTGGTCTTTCCCTTGGTTCCTCTTTTGAAATGTTATTCAACAAAGCTCTTAATCCATCCAAACTCAGTGTCTTCGGTTGCTTATGTTTTCCTTAGTTCCATCCCTATTCTTCCCACAAACTCGATCTCAAATCCAGTCCTTATGTCTTTCTCAGTTACTCCTTACTCAGAGTGCCTTTTTCTATTTTGACCTTATCCTCAAAAAAATCTTTGTGTCTGTCATGTCAAGTTTGTGGAAAATGTATTCTCGTTTGCATCTCCCTCTCCCTCCACCACACCGGTAATAGACACGGACTTGCACTCACTACTTCCTCGTTCACCTCGTACGACTGTCTAGCATCGCCACTCTCCCCCATGAACACACCTCTCCCTGCCCTTACGGCTACCCTCGCCCGACTGCTAGGGCATGGCGTCCGACCTCTTTAGCACTCACCATTTACCTTACCAATCCTGGCAGGCCTATATCCACTAACCTTATTAGGCTCCATTCCATAAACCTTCTCCATCTACTAGATTGTAGGGTCTAGCACCCTCACCTGGTCATACTCCCGACCCCTTACCCATTCCTGCCAACTCCCCTACTAGTCCCTCTTCTCCCTCTCCCATACTAAACCATCATCCCATGCAAACTTGCTCTAAGAATTCCATCACCAAACCTAACATGAAATATGGCCTCACAGCCATAATTCCAACTATCACTAAACCATGCACTGTCACCCAAGCCTTTGAGATCCTATGTGGGTTAAGGCGATGAGAAGAAATATGATGCTCTTATCCGAAACAATACTTGGGCTCTGGTTCCCCCAAGCCCGGTGCAAAATATAGTGGGCAACAAATGGGTGTTTAACGTGACAGAATCCCATAGCTCACATTTCACGATATAAGCTCAACTTGTTGCTAAGGAAAACTTTCACTAACGATGGGATGTGAGCTTTCATGAGACTTTTAGTCCCGTTATAAATCTCGTCACGTCCTGTACTATGCATAGCATTGCACTCAATTACAAGTGAGGAATTCGCAACTTAATGTAAATAATGTCTTTCTAAATGGGCATCTTACGGAGGAGGTCTATATGGCACAGTCGCAGGGCATGCGAAATGCTAATTATCCACATCATGTTTGTCGCTTACAAAAGGCTATTTATGGGCTCAAACAAGCTCCTCGAGCTTGGTGCCAGGAACTCCGCACCTTCTTGCTATTTCTTGCCTTTTTCACATCCCGTGTGGACTTGTCCCTCTTTGTTTACTCTAGCGGAAATGTGCTCCTCTACTTCTTGGTTTATGTTGATGATTTGATTATTATAGGTAATGACCCCTCACTTGTCGACAATATTGTTCGGCAACTTGATTCTAAATTCTCCATAAAGGATCTCGAGGTGCTCTCTTTCTCTTGTGGAGTTGATGTTTTGCCCACTTTAATGGGTCTTCTCCTATCTCAACAAAAGTATGTTATTGATCTTTTGAGAAAACATAACATGCTAACCTCCAAACCCATCTCTACACCGCTTGCCATGGGTACTTCTCTGACTGCTAACGATGGTGTGGCGCTAATCAATGCTACCATGTATCGTTAGGTGGTTGGTGGCCTCCAGCATCTCCGGATGACTTGACTAGATATTTCCTTTGTTGTTAATAAACTCTCCCAATTTATGCATGCGCCATCCAAACACCATTGAGGAGCGGTCAAACGTCTGCTTTGCTATCTTAATGGCACGAGATTCCTTGTTATCCGGCTTCTTACAGACACTCCTCTAACATTGCATGGTTTCTACGATCTGGTGGGCTGGTAACCCAGTTTATTGTACCTCTAGTATTTTCTTATTTTCATGGTGCTAATCCAATTTCACGGAGTTCTGATATAATGCGCTATTGCTTGCGTGAAGAGTGAGTATCGTGTAAAATTCGGATTATCTTCTTAGAGGCGCAATGGGTGAAATCGTTGTTGTCGGAACTTCTTGTGTAACGCCCCATCCCCCGCCTAGGTGAACGATAGGACACCACATGGGACTGGGACTTCTTTACCCGATTTGCTAATATTGGTGGGCCCCTTTCAGTCATATAAATCATAATATCAAATTAACATAACTTAAATGCATAAATTCTTCCATAATGACATAAACTATAATACTACCACCGTAGTGGTGATTAAATTGTCCTTTACATATATTCCTGAGTCTCATTTACTTGTACTTACACAAGATGTACTATCTCCAATATATTACATTTACATTACAAAATAGAATAAAAAAACCTACATATGGTGGACTCCTATTGTTTTGTTGTCCCTGGTGAATGCGGAGTGCCTCGGATGTCCTCTACAGTACCTACACGGATGAAGCACTCGTGCTAAGCTTATAGCTTAGTGGGAAAACATATAATATATATGACCATAGCAGTGATCCTTAATTACAGTATACATATTCAACAGTTCATATATTAGAATTTTCATATCTCCCATAAGAGTGCTATTCATAAATCTTATACAGGGGGTACCTGTAGGTACACTATAGAACATAACCGATTACTTGTGATTTCATATAATTATTTCCATATATCACTTTATTCAAATTCTTATCATATAAATGTTTGCCTGTATAAACCGAAAATAATGAATGAGAGGACACACCACAATAGGTACCCGAAGGTACGATACATTACTGAACAGAGGTGTCGAAGCACAAATAGAGACATGCCTGCTCACGTAACATAAGTGTCGTAGCACTAGCAGGAGTGCCTTAGCACTGAACAAAGAGTGCCAAAGCACTAATCAAAGACATGCCTTCCCACATAATAGAAGTGTCGTAGCACTAGAAAGAGTGTCGTAGCACTGATCAGAGGTGCCTATTCATTCGCTATTTGATCTTAAGCAGGAATACAATTATATGTATTACTGAGCTTGTTTTATTATTCTTAATCACATTAGAAAATAAGGGTAAGAAACAATGTTTGCCTAACGACAAGATCACCTACAAACCCTTTCATTCACTTATTAGGATCCTCCTTTAATCTAATGGATGATTGCAAGAATTAACGGAAGAGAGAAAACATAATAGGATTTGTTGGTATGCCTAAGCGAAGCAATGCTATGCCTATGTGGAGAGGTTCGCCTAGGGGAAGCATTGCTGCGCACAGGCGAGATCATATGTAAATTTTGAAACTCCATCCGCAGGTTCGCTCTGCAGTTTCGCCTGAGGCGAAGACCCGCTAGAGAGCGAAAGGGGTGAATAGAAAACATAAATGGGGTATTTTCCCCCCTTTTTACCTGAAAATCTTCCTTCGAAAGTAAAGCCAAAACAAATCAATCTTCAAAACTGAACTTAAACCAACCAAAAACACCTTTATTATGAGTTAGGGTTTTCCTAACCCAAACATAGACAAAGAGGAATTTCCATACAAGTACTCCATACATGAATTCCATACCTTGATTTTCTTAAAACCTTCAACTGGCTTCATTTTCTTCAATTCTTGATTCAGCTCGCACCTTGATCAAATAGAACTCAAAAGATGGAGAGAAAAGAAAACCCCAATTTGTTATCCTCCAAAATCGTAGCCCTAGCCAAATCCAACAAATATGGGAAATTTTCCCTTTCTAACATGGCCATGTTTGTCTTTATCTCAAAATTTACCTAAATTCTTAACCCTTGCCATTTGGTCCTTCCACTTCATCCTATTTGAAAATCAACTTATCTAAACTCTTACAATAGCATATCCTATTTGAAAGTTCGGAAACTCTGGCCTCGGGTTCTCTTAGGTGAACCGACCTTTATGCAAGCAAGGGTGACTAGAGCATCACTATCATCAAATCTTTCCTCTTGATCTCTACACCCTGAATAAACCAAAACAAAATCGACCTTCAAAACTAAACTTAAACCAACCAAAAACACCTTTATTATGAGTTAGGGTTTCCCTAGCGAACACTGAACAAGAGGAATTTCCATACAAGTACTCCATACATGAATTCCATACCTTGCTTTTCTTAAAACCTTCAATTAGCTTCCTTTTCTTCACTTCATCAATTCATTTCCTTTACTTGATCAAATATAACTCAAAAGATGGAGAGAAAAGCAAACCCTAATTTGTTCTCCTCCAAAACCGTGGCCCTAGCCAAAGCCAACAAAAATGGGAAATTTTCCCTTTCTAACAAGGCCATGTTTGGCTTTATCTCAAATTTTGCCTAAATTCTTAACCCTTACCATTTAGTCCTTCTACTTCATCCTATTTGAAAATCAACTTATCTAAATTCTTACAATAGCATATCCTATTTGAAAGTTCGGAAACTCTTGCCACGAGTTCGCCTAGGAGAATCGACCTTCGCCTAGGCGAGCACTCCTTCGCCTAGGTGAAGGGGTGTCGAGCAGAAAACAGAAAAGGGTATTTTCCCCCCTTTTTACCAGAAATCTTCCTTCTAAACCAAAGCCAAAACAATTCAACCTTCAAAACTGAAACTTAAACCAACCAAAAACACCTTTATTGTGAGTTAGGGTTTTCCTAACCCAAACATAGACAAAGAGGAATTTCCATACAAGTACTCCATACATGAATTCCATACCTTGCTTTTCTTAAAACCTTCATGAGCTTTCTTTTCTTCACTTCTTCAATTCCTTTCCTTTACTTGATCAATTAGAACTCAAAAGATGGAGAGAAAAGCAAACCCCAATTTGTTCTCCTCCAAAACCACAGCCCTAGCCAAAGCCACTAAAAATAGGAAATTTTTCCTTCCTAACAAGGCCATGTTTGGTTTAATTTCAAAATATGCCTAAATTCTTAACCCTTGCCATTTGGTCCTTTCACTTCATCCTATTTGAAAATCAACTTATCTAAATTCTTACAATAGCATATCCTCTTCTTGTGTTATGACCTTTGGGTCCTTAATGTGACATTACCAATTTACCCTTAGTACTTAAATTTTCAAAAAATGCAAATTTTAGTTATATTATACCCTAAACTGTAATAAACTACTAGGGTATAATTTGGGGTGTTACATCTTGCACTGGTAAAGTTGTCGCCCACCTTGTTCTCGGACAACCTTTGTGCAACTTCTCTCTCCGCTAATCCTGTATGTCATTCTCGTATGAAACACCTTGCGATTGATTATCATTTTGTTCATGATTTGGTTCTTTCGTCTAAGCTACGTGTTGTTCATGTCTCCGTTGGTGACCAACTTTCTAATGTACTTACCAGATCTCTATCTCAGCCTCGCCTCTTTTCCCTATGTAACAAGATTAGTGTTATTTCTGGCACACCATCTTAAGGGGACATATTAGAGTATATTTAAGATTCCTTTAATTAGCTCTATACTATTATTGTTTTGCCCTTGTACTAGTATATATATATACCTTAACTCTTTCAATAATAATCAAGTCTCTTTCATAATAAATAAATTGTTATAAATTTTCATAAATCATAAATTTATTTGGTTTTTTTTATATAGTGAAATCGAGATCTTTTAGATTTTTTATTTTATTTTTTATAACCTTTTATGGGAACCAAACATATTTTTAGAGTCTTTCGAAGGGGAAAAATGTATGAAATAGAATTTGAGTTACTAGAACTCAAAATCAAACTTGATTGTTGGAAAAATGAATGACTTGTGTAGTGTTTTTTTTACTTAATGCTAAATAGAACTTTAATTTGTTTTGAATAGTGTATAATAGGATTAAGTAATTAGTCGTTTGTTTTTTTTTCTAGAAACTAATCAATATTTTAATTTTTATCTAAATTTTGAAACAATAAATTTTTAGATAAAAATTTAAAAATATATATGCTTTAATTTAATTACTATGTAATGGATCATGAGAGTTTCAATTGGATTTTAAAGAATACGATTTTCTTATATTATAATATTTAGTTTTTCTTAATAGAAAAAAACTAATAAAAAGTATTAAGAAAAAACCAAAAAGCTAAATATTGTGGCTTTTTATATTAAGCAAAAAGTTCCAAAATTTTAGAAAAAATTCATGAAAAAGTTAAAAAAAAAAAAACACCACCTAAGCTAGAAAAAAAGCTTTTTTTTTTTTCCTAAGAGGAAGGTGCAAAGTAGTATTTTCATGATTGAAAGTTTAATCATGCATGCAAATTACACGTAGAATTGTATATGCTCAAATTGACATCCATTACAAGCTTGATTTTTAAAAATTTGAAGGTAATCTTTTAAGTTTTGTGGACACCTTATTTTGG
The DNA here is from genome assembly GCA_016808115.1 of Tetrastigma voinierianum. NCBI lineage: Eukaryota > Viridiplantae > Streptophyta > Magnoliopsida > Vitales > Vitaceae > Tetrastigma > Tetrastigma voinierianum. Next base: position 80,528 of record JAEQBH010005515.1, on the reverse strand, counting down.
CTATTGGAATAGGATAAGCCATACTTCACGTGACAAACATGTGCACACCTCATGAGACAATCATGTGAAAGGCTCGAACTCAACAGAGATGAATTTGGCACGTGATTCATGAATGGCAATGGCGGCTCGAGGCCCACCTCGCCAAGAATGACGATCCCAAAATCACGGAGACTCTACAACTACATCCACTATTCGCCTCAAATAGGCCCGAGCAAGTCAACTCTCACGAGAAGAGGTTAACTCCTTCTTATCACTTTTGCATGAGTTCTTTGATATATTTGCATGGTTCCACGCTAACATGCCCAACATTTCTCCTGAACCTTTAGAAAGAATGCAAGTCGATACTTCAAAAATTGAGACGATTTCACCCAGCGTGCCAAGAAGTCATAAAAAAGGAAGTTGACAAACTCCTCGCAGCCGGATTCATTAGAGAGATTCAGTACCCTAAATGGCTATCCAAGCTTTTGGTCATCCCCAAGAAGAATGGAAAATAGTGCGTGTGCTTCCATTATTCTGATCTGAATGATGCTTTCCTGAAAGATATGTTTCCCCTTCGTCGTATCGATCAGATAGTAGATGCAATAGCTAACCATCAACTCCTATCCTTCCTCAATGTGTACTCAAGGTATAATCAAATCTTGATGTATCCACCCGATTAGGCAAACACAACATTCATAACTCCAACAGGATGTATTGCTACAACGTGATGCCTTTAGGTCTAAAGAATACCAGAGCCACCTACTAGTGCATGATGTCTCGCATTTTTTAACCTCTGTTGGGAAGAACCATGAAAGCATATATAGATGACATGTTGGTCAAATCAAAGTCTCAGGAAGACCATATAGCTCACTTATGAGACACGTTTCGATTAATGAGGTTGCACTACTTACGCTTGAATCCAGACAAGTGCGCATTTGGGGTCGAATTGAGGAATTTCCTAAGGTTCCTGGTAAGCCAAAGGGGGATAAAAATGGCCCCCAGAGAAGTCAAGGCCATTGAGCAAACGTAACCCCTTATAACCAAGAAGTAGATACAAACTCTCACAAGAAAGTTAACGACACTTAACAAATTGATCATCTCTAGTTTTTCAGATCGTCTTCGACATTCTTCACAACGCTGAAAGGAGCTTCCTCAAAGGGATGGGGACTCGAATATGGCAGCAAGGAAGCTACGCCCATATGTCCAAGCCCATACTATAGTCGTACTCACTAGTTATTCGATTAGAGCCATACTCCATAAACCATATGCTTCAGGGCGGCTCTTAAAGTGGGTCGTTGAGTTAAGTGAGTTCGACATTGAGTATTGCTCGAGATTGACTATAAAAGATCAAGTCCCTACTGATTTTATAGTCAAAATATCATGTGTAGGCCCAAGACCTCCATGAAATGTTATTGATCCTTGAGACTGACATCTCATCCAAAGCAGTAAGACGAGGAGTTGATATGGTTCTATAATTACCGAAAGGGTTATTGTAATGCCCCATCAGAGAGGTGTATGGTATGTAGCGTGAAAGGCGTATATGAGCACCAAGTGAAGTGTATATTTTTAGGAGTTATTATTCAAGATGAAATTAGGAAATGATAAATTTAGTGAACCCGGAATTGTGGTACTAGAACAAGGATAAAATTGTAATTGCCATAAGGGATATGAAAATCATAAAATGAGCAGAGATGGGCCATAATAAAAATTCCAAGAGTTGATTTGCAATTTTGGAGAGATGGAGGACTTAATAATAATTAAGTCAAAAATGGGACATAAAAGAGTATGAGACAAACAAAAGTCTCATTTATTTCTACTCATTTTCTAGGAGCAAACCGTGGAGAGAGGAGTAGAGCAAGGAAGAGGAGGAAGAAGAAGAAGAAGAATAAGGAAAGAAGCAAAAAAAAGAGTATGGATTTTGGGTTTTTGTGGAATCATGTGTTTTTAGTTCTAGGCTTTTTTGGTATGGATTATTGGACCTTTATATGGATTTCCATGGTTCTTGGGTTTGATCTAGTTCTAAAGCTAGGGTTTGAGGTTGTTTGGTGTTGTCTTGATTGGTTGAATTAGTTTTGAGGAATGGTTGTAAAAAACAAGGAGAGCGTTAGGTTTTTAAAGAGTGTGTCAAGAATTTTGTAAAACCACATTTTTGTTTTGGCTATAGTTAAATTATGTCTATCCAAATCAATTGATTCTAATTAGTAAGAACCATAAGACATGGGGATACAAATGTATAGAAGGACCCGAAACCATTAGCAGCTCTGGCTCCCAATACGAGGCTTTGAAAAGTTAGCTCATGTAGCTCGATTATGTACATTTTGAGTATTGTTGTAGTGTTTGGCCATAGAGTGGAGTTTCACTCATCAAATTGAGTGATTCAAATTCTGGAGTAAAACAGACTTCGAGAATAAGGTATCTGAAGGAAGTGCATGCAAATTGTAACCCCAAAGTGCCTAGAAATTTTTCAAAGTGGAGCTATGTGTAGATTCTGTTCTGCCAATTTGAGTAATCCAGATATAAAATACAATAACTTAAGTTTTGGTGATTCCAATTGGAGAAGAAACCTTAGAACCATAGCTTCAAATGAGTGAAGAAAAAATTTCCAATTTATGGAGTTAAGATCCCGAAATCAGGATATGATAGGTGATTCGATGAAGCTAACCAATTTTGGCATCAAAAAATTCTTTGTAACTTGTGTTATGTGGTTGAGGCCTTAGAGAAGAAATTTTAAATTTGAAAATTTAAAAGAGATATCGTGGATATATAAGGGTGATGCAGAGTTTCGTAATTTTGAATACCATTTGAATAATGTTTTAGGTAATAAAGTCAGTATTGTTGGAAAAAGGTTTACCAAAATGAGTGGTTTTTTTTGTTAGGGGCTTTCTAGTGCTCAAGGGTAAATTGTTAATTTAGCTTTATATCAATGTTGTGTGACCCTAAAGTGACTTGCGTGTGAAGTACGTTAAGTTTTACGCTATACGTAGGTGATTAATACGTTGCCATATTCGTTGAGTGTATAGGCTAAAAGCAAAGGCGGGAAAGTAGTAGAGTTGTGCTCAAGTTTCGGGAAATAAAGAGGTGAGTGTTCTAAACCTATTTTTCAAATACTAGTGTATTATTATTATAAAATTTGTTTTACATAATTATTTAATGTTTTAATTGTAAACCATGTTTAAAGCAGAAGCAATGAGTTTTTAAGCAAACAAAATGGTTTTGATTTAAACCATATGTGAAAAACAAACAAGTAATGGTTTTGATGTAATCAACCATACTTTTATAAAACAATAAGCAATGGTTTTGAATTGTAACACCATATTTCAAAGAAACAAGCAAGCAAACAAAAGTCTATTTTTGTAAAATAGGCCCAGCTCAAAATCCTAGTCTTAAAGCAAGCATGCGGTCGGTATTAAGTACGTCTTGTGATGGTGTTAGGTTATCATACATGCATTTTAGATTTGCACAGGTAAACAAGCTTAGATCATGCATCATGTATTTAAAGGAGACCGTGGCACATCTTTGGGTAACACTAGGGTTAGAGCTCTAACCAAATTATGGTGATGGAGACCGGTCGATTCTATCATATTCTGGGAAAATGTGGCGTGGGCTAAGGCCTTCCACAGGTGATGCGGACCCGGGTCCTTCCGCAGCCTTGATTGATGCCCGGGCTCCGTGTTCAGCAAGTGCAATGACGGGGCTCGGTGGTTGATGATTTATAAGAATGTTTTATACAGCTTTGAAAAATCAACCACTGGTGCACGGTTGAGCCCAGGCTCCCGTGTTTGTTTTAAAGCAAACAGTTAAGCCCAGGCTCCCATTTTTATTTCCAAACAAACGATTGAGCCCAGGCTCCCATTTAGATTTTAAAGCAAACGGTTGAGCCTAGGCTCCGTTTTTTGTTCAAAACAGCGGTTGAGCCAGGGCTCAGAGTGTTTGAAAGTTTTATAAACTTTTTAAACGAGAGGTTTATGAAAGTTTTGGAAACTTTTAAAGCAAGGTAAAGAAAGCAAGAAGAGATTTTTAAAGTTTTGTAAATTTTCAAAGCAAGCAAGTATAAAATTTTGGAAACTTTTAAAAAAGCAAGCAAGCAATGACAAATATGAAAGTTTTAGAAACTTTTTTAGCGAAAACAAGATTTAAAATATCTTGTAAAAAGAGAGTTTCGTTTTGAGATATTTTCGAGGAAAAAGAAATCCTTTTATAAAGCATACACTCACTGAGCTCGTTTAGCTCATTATTTTCTGGTTTTAAAAACTATTTTCCAGGTATAGGTACGCGAATATTTGAAGCAAATAAGTTCTCTGACTTTAGTGCTCAGGTGTTGTATTATTAATAATCACTTGTAAGAAAATACTTGAATTTGTATAAAGGAATATATGTATGTACATAAAGAATTGGTTTTTGTGAAAATGTGTAGACTTGAGGCTCTTTTGAAAGAATGTTGTTAGTTGCAATATTTGAAATAGTGTAAATTGTATTATCTGATTTAGGACATGTCCTATATCACATTTGTTATGTTCTTAGAAATTTTATAAAATCATGGTTAGAAAGAAAAAAATTATACGAGATTGAAGCAAGCTTAATACGACAGCTTCCATGGGATTTTCTGGTCGGTAGAATGCTTGGTACCGGGGATTGCGTGGGTGGCGACACACACACCAGTAGGGGGTGGGGGTGTGTCAGTTATCCATTGCTCAAGGGTCAAGTTCACATTTGATGCCTCTAATAATGAATCAGCATCTGTTTGTGCTGGTCGGTACACCATTAGCTAGGAGACTCTCGATTAAATGAAACTTGTAGCTCATGACTCGCACTTAGTAGCATCATAGTTCTGAGTCTGAGGCCAAAATGGGAGAATGAAGCAATATTTAGGCTTGGCTCGATCCACTATCGTTGGATTCATGTAGTTCATAGTGGTCTAAGTCCCCAGATCATAAAACAAAATGACCGACGCTCTTGCTAATTTAGCATCCAGCGCTCTATACCCTTACCACTTGGAGTTGAGTGTAGTGGCCCATCCATCTATTTCTAAGGCAACAATCCTCACAGCCGAGAATTAAGCTAGAAACTCCTCGATATCCCCTATCTCAAATTGCATGAGAAAATGGACCTTGCGCAAGGATAGAAGCGAGGCTGTGAAAATAAAAGCTCGAACAACCAAGTACGCCTTGATAAATAGTAATGCAGTACAGCGATCATTTTACGGGTCACTTTACTAGAGTGTGTCACTTTGATGAGGCGAAACAAATTATTAAACAAGTCCTGAGAAGGCATTTACGATTGGTCATTATTTCCGCAAAGAAATATTGACCACGAGGGGTTTTCTCTTGGCTATGATGGAAGCAAGAGTTTGAGCTGTTCATGAAAAATTATGATATATGCCAGAAATTTGGTAATATTATTCATGTCCCAGCCACAACGCTCCACATCGTGTAAAGTCCATAGTCATTCTAGAAGTGGGGTATTGATATAGTGGGTCTGTTACCCTTGGCTATTGGTCAACGAAAATTCATCTTGGTAGCCACTGATTATTTCACAAAGTGGGCAGAAGTTGAGGCCTATGCTTAGATCGAGGCAACCCATCTCACGCAGTTTGTGCAGAAGAACATTGTGTGTCGATTCGGGGTACCCCATTCCATTGTTTCAGACAATGGTCCATAATTCATTAGCAAGCTCTTTTAACAATTCTATACCAAATATGGGATAAAAAAAATGTCTACTCTATACTTCGGTATCCACAATCCAATGGCCAAGCCAAAGTCATGAACAAAACATTACTCGACTATTTGAAGAAACGGTTGACAACAACAAAGGGAAGGTGGGTAAGGCAGGCGCTCGCTGCGCTCTGGGCTATCACACCACTCAGCTTGACTATTGGAAACCACATTGCACTCTTTACGTTTGGAGCTGAAGAGTTGATTCACTTTGAGATCGGGCTCGAAACCCTATGCACAAATGACACCTCCGAGCTTTCGAGGCTGGACTGGCTGAAGAGAAAGAAATCGGCGACCATTAGAATAGGTAGTACCCATCGCTAAACCTTTTTGAAGGATAAAGTCATCAAGCCAAGAGCTTTCAGTAAAGGGGATCTTTTCCTTCAACGTACTTTCGAGGAGGGAAAGTTGAAACTGAGTTAGGAAGGTCCTTTCATTATTGTCGATGATGGTTGCAAAAGTGAGTGCAGAATACAATCCCAATGTGGCAAGATGGAGGCTCGCCCCTGGAACTCGGCCTATTTGAAGAAGTATTTTCATTAGTTCTCCATTGTCATGAAATGTTTGTTCTAATGAACCAATAAAAGCTACAAAATTTCTCTTATTTTATGAGATGTTTGTTTCTCCATTTTTATGGGATGATTATTTCTCCATTTTATGAGATAATTGTTTCTCCATTTTTGTGAGATGATTGTTTCTCCACTTTTATGAGATGCTTGTTTCTCCATTTTTATGAGATGTTATTCTAAGCATTTGGCGACTCACCTCAACTGACATTAGCGATTTTACGCAACCTGTGGTCACACAAGTAACTGGAGTGGTCTAATAAAGTCCGGATATGATCTCACAGGGAAGGTGTGGTTTTAAAGAGGATTAAATTTCCCATTTACCTAAGAGTCGTTCATTATCCTAACCAACTCGATAGCACTGTTTAGAAAAGGTTTTAAAAACAAAATAAAACAAAACAAAGTAGGGTATGATCAATGCTCACTTACAAGGCATGTGTTAATTTCGAAGAAAGAACACAAGGAAGGGTACTAGGGTTGATTGCTTCCATTGATGCATTTGATTTATATTTATGAAGTCCTAATTAAGTGAAAATATACTAAAGCCTGTCCAAGGAACATGATATGAGGTTTACAATTTTGATGTCTCCTCTCCATTTCTCACACCAACTCCATATTCAACTTTTGGTCCATCTAGGTCATTAAGCATGATACTTTTATAAGGCAGTGCTTTCCTTGGGAATCTTATTTGTCACCTCTCGGTCCATATAATAGGACTACTAGGACTACATGCTGAGATGGTGTTACTCCTAATGAAATCCATCTAGTACTAGGCATTCCCAATTCCCTAGACTTGTTTGATTAGGTTAATTAATATTTCAATTAACTAATTCATACCTTAAGAGACAGAGACCAGTTTTGGGGCCCAATCAAGCTTCACTAAGGATACTTACTGAATGCGGGGATTGAAGACCCAACTCTCAGTATGAATTAATTAGTTAAAACCATAATAATCCTAAGAACTACACCAACTAACATCCACAAAAGCATGACTTCATAAAACCATTCTAAAAGATATATAAATCAAACATCAATTTAAACAATTAACCCTAGAGGAAAGTTTAGATACTCATTACAACCACAAATCTATCAAAATCATGTCTATTACATCCATTAATGAAAGAGATGAGAAGAGAGTGATAGTTAGAGATACAAGACAAATATGAGATGAGAAATGCTCCAAACTCAGCTCCAAGGTTGAATGAGGTCCTCTAGTTGATAAATTATTCAATATCACACAAAATCCAATGTAAAATAAACAAAATCACAAACCCTAAAGTGATTCAAGAAGAAGAGAGGAGAAACCCTAAGGAGGGTGTTCTCCATAAAAAACCAAACCCTTAAAAAGTCTACAAAATATATATTTATAGGCAATGGGAAATGGGTCAATGATGGGCTCAAAAATCGTTGTTTGCTGGTCCAGCCTGCTATCCTTCGCCTTGGCGAACCCGAGGGTTGTCTTCTAATCAATGCTCCCTTCGCCGCGACGAAGGGTATGTTCACTGCAACAAACCTCTTCGCTATGGCAAACCCGAGAGTTTCATCTTGTTCTTGCTTGGGCTTCGCTGTGGCGAAGCCTTTCCTTCACAGTGGAAAAGGCTTTCCTTTGCAGTGGTGAACTGTTTCACCGAGGTGAGTGTATCCCTTCACTATGGAGAACCTTGTTGCGGGCGAAAGCGGCGAGGCAACCTGCCTGACTCAACAACTTTCTCTTCGCCAGTTTCTTCCGTCACTTTGCGATTTTCCTTCTAATCACACTGCAAAACTTAAGCAAATGGGGGATTAGAGCTTTCTTATATGATATTGGTGCGGATCTAGCATTTATGTTCCATAAAACACATGAAAACCATACTACAAATTCTAACAAGATTCACACCTATCACGACCCTAGGCCTTGGGTAGCATAAGTACCTATAAGCAATACTTTTCCATTTTTATGAGATGGTTATTCTAAGCCTTTGGCGACTAGCCATCGACGACCCTAAGCCTCGGTGACTTAAGTCTCGAGTCGCCACCCGTTTATACGAGATGATTTATTCTAAGACTTTGTGGCTAGGCCGGGCGACCACGATCACTGTCTAGGCGGAGTTGGTAATATAGTAAACAAATGTGTTAGTAAAATATTTTGGCAAATGATATTTTCATTCAGAATCCAAATGCCGAGAACAAACCACCTTGGTTGGTTGTAGCACATTCCTATGCGGAGAAGGAGTTGATTGACCAACTTGGTTAACCACATCTCGAGGAGGAGGTGTAGGGGGATTAACTACATTTATCGGAAACTCTTGCAATATGATGATGACGGGCTCTACACTTGCCTTCATTGTAGGTCTGAAAGTCCCCTCCTCTATAGGTTCTTATTGACCCTAAACCTCTGACATTAATGGTAGTGTAGGGAATTAAATTGAAAATGGCAGGTGTGTGAGTGCACACGTGGGTTGACAGTAGTGCAGTGGTTATTGAGTGTCGTTCCCTCGAATAGAAGTGTGTTTGACTGCGGTTGTGACTTGATGATATTTGGATCTAAATCTAGAGTGAGTTATGACTAGATTATTGGGTAACAAAAACTTAGAATTAGTGTGTTGAATTATGTACGTGATGAAAAACCTAGGGTTTTACCATCTCCTACCACACTTGATAGATGTCAATTCAATTAGGTTATTGAGTATTCATACGAGTTATGTTGGAGGGTTGATCTTTTCCTCTGAAGATATTCTCTCTCGAGATATATTTGCCTATCTAAGCTAGTGGGTGTATTGCATCTTTGCCTGGCCCTTGACTCAGTACCTAAATGTGCAAACCTAATTGCCACACTTGCAGTTTAGAATATCTTACATTCTTAGACTACTTAGTATTTGCTAACCATGTCCTTGGAAATTATCTTCTCTCAATCTGAAACTCCCGAGCGTTAGCATGTCCCAGTGTGGGAGACAATAACATGTAATTGTTAAACCCCAGAATTAAAGCAAACATATTGAACTCATAATAATCAAATGACTGGCAGAAAATCAATCCGTGGCGTAAGTTTAGGATTGGAAAAACCTAGAGAAAGAGTTAGTTCATCATATTCTTCATTCATATTGAAGAAATCGAATCATGAAGTAAGGTTGAAGAAGAACTACAAAAACTAAGATCTTGATCTCCTCGAATCCAACTCTCTTGATCTCTCCCTCTTGTATCTCTTTCTTCTTCTTGATTCCAATCCCCCCTTTGTGCTTCGAAATTATTCCCCTTTTATACCTCGAGACGCGGGCCCATTAATGGCCTAGAAAGTTAGGGTTTTTTTTCGAGTTCCCGTAATGGAAGAGAACTCATGGCCATGGTGATGGTGAAGCCAGCGTGGCGGACCAGCCTTGATTCGGGCTTCACCGGTTCGCTCTGAAGGGAGTCTTCTTGTTGTGAACATAACCTTTGTGATATTGCATTCACCTTACCTTTCTGTTTTTTACTGTCTTTCATTTGCCCTTGCAGTTCAACATACGCCATATTCTATAGAATAGTATAATGAGGGATTAGCATAATATTAATGAAAAATCTTTGTGAATCATGCATTTTAGCTATAAGAGGACAGGAATTTGGTAACTGAAATGCCACGCTATGATCATATGATCAACACCCCAAACTTAACTTCTTGCTTGTCCCCAAGTAAGAATAGACTCCACCTAGGGCACACAAGAATAATGTGAAACTATGTGTGATATGGAGTAAGAACACATGTGTGATGAGTGTGAAGGAGTCCATATTAACTAGTCCAGCAGTTAGGACTACCTTCTTTGTTTAGCTTTCAAGAACTTGCTAGTGTATCTCGGTTCAGTAGATTGACTCTATTTTTAGTGCTCAATAATCTTTACGAAGGTCTAAGTGTGGTTAAAGTGTGCTCTCCAATGTATGGTTGTTGCATTACCCCAAAACTTGAATCGAACTACTTTATTTGGAATAGCTTAACACGGAAGGATGAGAACGCGCAATTCATTCGCCCATTTCTCTGGGATTTACTCTAAGACCAATTCAGGAAGATTATTAGTACCAAGAGGTTTAAGGTGAGGGTTCCTGTAGCGGGGATCCATTGGTGACTCCCAACTAGTTGGTTAAGAGCATAGGGCATTGATTCCACATAACTTCACGAACACTCCAGCAAACCTCGAGTTCTAGATTGTATGAATCCATCCATCCTACATCATGTAGTGGGCAGTGAGAGATCAATGGCTCGGCTGTAGTTCAAACAGGGCATTGAATGAAAAGCCCCTTGGATTGTGCCTAAGGATTCGATTGGATGATCATTGTTGCTGTTTCACACCTGCTACCTGCCTATACTCATATACTGCTCACCTCTCTCTCTACTATACTATATATTTTCTTTCTTTTTTTTTAATTTTGAGTTTGAATCAGAAGATCAGGCACTAAGGTATCTCCAGCTCTTCAGAACTAATTTTCTTCAGACAAGTGGGACTCTTGTATAGTGAGTCTCAAGTTATTCTAGATCATGTGTGTATTGCGAAATAACCTTGGTGACCAGTTCTTGGATCAAAAGGGGGCTGGTGTAATTGATCTTTGACTTTGCATGATCCCAGACCTTAGCTCCCTTTTCAGTCCACTATACTCAGTTTTCAAAATTCTGAACTCATGCCCACAGAAAATAATACTTAGAACAAAGACCAGGGGATCCTCCAATACCAATTAAAATTGTCATATTCTAATATGTGCAATTTGCATACATGTGAGTGCATGGGAGACAACCTAACACACGCCTAAAAAGAAAAATTGGGCCTAAGCATGCAAAAATAGCAAAGATAATAAAAAAAAATATATGGGCCTAATCATGCGAGAATAGAAAAAATAACCAAAAATAAAACTATGTCAAAATAAACTAGGTCATACATAGTTAGTTAAAATAAAACTAAGTCAAACCCCGTACCACTTTAAACTTAAAATAGACCGGTGTTCTCAATGGTGAAAGAAAGAAGTAGAAAGATAAAAATCGTCCCGTAAAAAAATATATATCACTACGGTGGTGGCGATGGTAGTCTTTGTGTGTGGAATGGCGGGAGTTGGCCCGGGCTACTGGGTGATCTATCTAGTCTGGGCGCTCGGATAGCAGCCATCTTAGCTCTGATGGAGTCCATGTCTTGGCTCAGGGCCACTCGGTGCTCCTGCGACTCATCATAATAAGCGTTGAAGCGGGCAGTGAGTGCATGGATATAGTCGGCCAGGGACTGGGTTGAATTAGATGGGACCTCGAGGTCGGCCGATGCGGACATCATCGTCGGTCGTCTAGACTGCATGAGCTCTCGAACTTCACCTGGGTAGTGGAATGGGTGGCGACTGCTTTGCTATGCTCCTTAGTCCAAACATCTGAGCTGGTGATCGGCTATGGCGCTCGGTGTTCGAGGGGAGGGGTGGATAAGGGCGCCAGTGCAACGTCCGTGAGTCGTATCAATCAACCCCTGCTCAATGACCGTCCCGGTGTCGAATTGGAGTCCCTTGGTCATGGTGTATAGAAGGATCGTCTTGTCGCTTAGTCAGCGTACTGGGTCGGTGAAGGTTTAATCTTGCGAGATAAGAAATTATACGAACCTTCGCCTGCGTGGCGTTGTCATTGAAATGGTGAACTAAGCTGGAGTCGATGGGTGGGCGCGCCACAACGCCACTGGCCTTGTGTGAGCTCTGCGTGACTCTCAAGTCGATAGCCACGAAGCCTTTGGTACTCCTCACTTTCATCCTTCGCGGTGATAGAACTGGTGGCGTGCCCAGAAGTCGGCCACACCGAGACCAAAACATACGGTGCGACCGAATGCGGAGTTGGAGTAGAACTTCGCTGACGATGGAACCTTCTTTGGGGTGGGAGCACAAAGTCTGCCAGCCTCGAGTACGAATAGTAAAATTAAAGAACGCATTGAGGTCGAAAAACCCGCTCCCGGCAGGATAATGGAGCGGATCACTGGCTTGACTGCGTGGTAGGCCCGCTCACCTCGAGATGAAAGCAGTGCGGATCATCCGGAGGGAGTCTTTACTGGGATGTGGAATCAGGCCCGGTGTCGCTTAGTGCAGGGCAGTCTTCTTAGGATCCATAGTAGTCACGGATGGCTCAAAATCAGGAAAAAAAATGCACACAAGAAGAATAGGAGACGATGGGGCGCACAAAAATGGGTGGAGGGAAAAAAATGGTCATCACGGAGTATTAAAGGCTGGAATGGTAAACCGCGGCTTGTTTGCGTGAAGGCCCTAGCCTCGCGGCCCGTGAAGCGAGCCAGCCTTCGGACCAGAAGGAATGCCTCTAGAATGTGGCCCTCCGTAGCGGCGAACTAGAAAGTATAGGCACTGTGTTTTTGCCCTCCACCTTTTAAGATTCATCAAGAAATTAAAAATCATTAAGGTTAAGATGCCCAAAAACAAAAAAATTTCTGTAAAACAGTCAAGAGTAATGGAAGTAATACGAGTTTAGGGAAAAAGAAAATCTCCCACGATTAGCGGTTGCCTCCCGAAGCGCCCATGTTTGACACATCGTTAGCTCGACATTCCTACATCGTAGAGAATCAAGACTGGAAACAATAATAGAACCTGATGGGGATTTGACTTTTCCACGGCTATCTTCTCTAAACTGTGACTAGAGCGGTGTCCTGTTTCTTAATAGGGAATGCTCCTTTAAAGTACAGTTTCAACCTTTGAGCGTTAACTTTGAACTATCCTTTCTCTGGATGTAGTATCTCAACTCCTCCGTAGGGAATGCACTCTTTGTGAACATACGATGAGCTTAAAGTCATCTATTTTAATTCATTTTCTGATCTATTTTTATCTAAACAAGACTTATTTATGTCACGAAATTATGGAATAACTAACTGTAAACTATTAAATGACGAGCAATTCCAAGAAAAGAAGAATTTTGCGAAAAGCGAGGAAGTTGGATGAGCGTTAATGAGATAATTAGGCTGAAGCAGGATTCTGCGGCGAAGAGCACAAAGATGAAGGAACTTGATGTCGTAAACTTTGGCGACAATCAAAGCGCTATCAGTTGCGACGGTAAAACTCGAATTAGAGCGAAGCTTACTTGAAGAGCAGCGAGGGTGAGAGTTAAAAGAAGCTCAGTGAAACAACGAGGAAATGAAAGAAGAAGAAGACTCCGTAAACATCACGGGCGCTGTCGTGACATCGACAATGAATTAGCGATGATCGCGACATCGGCGTCTGAAAAGAATCCGCAGTAGTCATTAAAGAGAAGGTCGTGACATCGAGAAAAGTGGAAGGAAATAAGCAGGCGGTCGCGGCAGGAATCACGGATAAGCGACTGAGGATTAACAGGGATTTAAGGAATGATGTCAGCGACGGCATGCGATGTCGCGACAAGGGTTGATGTCGCGACTTCGAGATGGAGAGTGTCAGCGGCAAAGAGAATGCAGCCTTAGTATAGCGGGCTTAGTGAGATGAAGTTAAGAGGTAACTTCGAAGTTGTTGTCGCGTGGAAGGGTGAAGTCGCGACATGTGCGACGATTGAAACACGCAAGGGGCATGTTGATGTGCGACAACGGGAGACCATCAGAGTGAAGGCTGCGAGCCATAAGATGATGTCGCGACGGGTGTTGTAGACATCGAGGCAATCGGTGGACGTAGTTCATGGGCGATGTCACGACAAAGAGATTGAAGTGGCGACCGGAAGCAGCCCGGTGAAACTGCGAAGGCATAAAAGTGATAATCGCGACAAAGGAAGTAGATGTCATGACATCGAGAAGACATCAGTTGAAGAACTGCGGTTCATTTAGTTGATGTCAGCGACAAAGAGATTGATAAGCGCGACCTGAGAAGCGACCATTGAAGCTGCGGAAGGCGTGTGAAATTTGATGTCGCGACAAGAGATTGATGTCGCGACATCATGCACAACCAGTTAAAGGTTGCATAGGCTTAAGTTGATGTCGCGACGTGAGATCGATGTCGCGACATGGATGATGTCGTGACAAGGGATTTGGTGCGACTTGAGCGTTAACTTAGGCGATCCACTTGAAAATCCATAGCAGAATCGCGTTGGGATTAGGGCCAGAGAAACCCTACTCATCTGCGGCTACCCGAGAGAAGAGGAGCGGCTTAGCGGTGACACAGACGAGAAGTGCAGGGCTGGCTCATTTTCTTTATTTTCTTTTTAGTTTTCTTTTCTTTTCTTTTCTTTTTTTTCAATGTTGATAGTTAGAGATTAGATTAGATTTATCGTTTCATTTTTCGTTTTAATTTCTGGATCTAGGTGTTGTCGATTTTGAGCAGAAGCTGAATGCAGAATTCTATTCTTTTCAAATTACTACCTGGAATGTTGAAGTTCGAGGACAAATTTAAAATTCAACTCTTTGATTCAGTGAGTTATTCTTATGATCGGAGGAATCTTTGTAGCGTGTAATTCGTATTTGGTAACTCCATTAAGTGAATGCATATAGTCGAAGTATCACTCTTTGTGATCGTTTCCAGCAGTTTTTTTAATTTCGGTTTATGAATTTATACGGTGTTAGGTTTCTTATTTTGATGCGAATATCGAGTTTCTTATATACCACGTTATAAGATTTGTCTCATTGCTCTGATTTCAAGGAAGCCCTCTGAGTGACACGGAGATGGCATTCCACGAGGAGTTATAGACAATTGCTTGAAGATATATTAACCTGCTGTTGAGATCTAATGAGCTTTGCAAGTTTACTTCGATAAATCTCTTCTCACTTGAAATCGAGAAAGAGGTGAATGAGTTATCAATTTAAACAAGTTCACCTCGGTCGAATAGTAGAGCCCGATCCGAGTATTAGCTGAGATCTATTCAAGGAGAGAGGGTGATCTATTCTAATTTTGAGGAAAGGCATCACGGAAGTTGCTTCATATCCTTGTGGCCAGATAGCAGGAGCTAAGGTTTCGATCCATAAAATGGAGTGTGAAGTATTCTGAAAGAAAATACCCCGAGTTAAAATCCCTTTTAAAAGTAGTTATTTAATTTCACATCTTCGAAGAATCGGGAAAAAAAATTAGATAATGAAATGTGAAGTGTGGAGAGATCATTTCTTGCTAAACCTTGGGCGGATTTTAAAACACGAAATATTCAAGAATTTTATCGGTATTAATACGAGGAATTGGTACTTCACTATAGTAGTATATGATGTGTCCTCACGAAAGATAATTATTAAGTTTCCATTTATTTTCTTAACTATTCTTTATTCTTTATTCTTTATATTCAGGTTATTTTGATTGTTCATTTATTTTACTCATCTTCCAGTATAATTTCCGACTTCTTGTTTGGATCGATATCACTTTATGGTCGAATAGTACGGGCTTCAATGTCAAGTAGATAATTAAGTCTGATCTACGTAGGATCGATATGCGGACTTATATCCATTTGTGCCAATAGGCACATTGCACTTGCGATATATCGGGCCCGAAACCAAAATTGAAAATGATTAACTCCTAGGAGATTTTTAGGTCTCGACAAGTTTTATGGTGCAATTCAGGGATTAGATAATAATAGTCCTTTGAAGTGGTGTCTGACTAAATTTGTATATGTTTTGATGCAGAGTCGTCCAAGTTTTATGGGCGCCAGTTCTTAGAGATCGAAGAATTTGATAGATCAATATTCGGATGAAAGAAGGAAATACTAATTTGGACATTTAAGAAAAAGATCAAAAAATAGTTTTGAGTAGTGGTTCATTTTGATGTGTAACCTCTACAACGAGCCATATTGAATATATTTGTTGTTTGACTAATCCCTATTAATGGGAGTGTGTTTTGCTTTCGAGAGAAAAACTTTGATGCATAGGAAAGCGAAGAAAAGCGATGAGTTCCGGCTGATTACGAATTAGAGAAAACGCCCAGCGGCAGAAAGAAGACAAGGAAGCGAGGCTCTGACCATAGGCGGATGAAAGACGGGGATCGAGGCGGGGACACGGGACCCGACAGCGAGGAAGACCTCCAATCAACGATACCATGGAGGAATTTTGGAAGCCTATCATTAAGGATGAATACTCGGCAATCGAGACCCATTTTCATCGATGCCAACAACTTCGAACTAAAGCCGGCCACTAATTACAATGGTCAGCTGACACCGAGTTTCTTGGTCATCCCCTTGAAGATCCTAATGAACACTTGGGGGAGATTTCTCGGGATACTTAAACAGGTTAAGCTGGATAGGGTGAGACCAGAGGTTATCAGGGTGCATCTATTCCCATTCTCTCTAAGAGATCGGACAACCACATGGTATGAATCTTTACCATATGATTATATTTGATACTTAGGAGCATTTGGTGGGAACTGTTGGGCGGGTCTTCCCACGTCGCTCACCTCTCGAGAGGGAGAAATCATTGTTTTTTCAGCGGGGAAGATGAGAGGCCTATGTGTGGCCTGGGAGATTGACGGTTTGCTGAGGGGGGGTGGCCTTATCACATGGGGTGATCCCGAGACCAGATGGACATCGTGTATCAATGCTCCGAATGATGCATCCGAGGAATCATTGATGCTTCATGTTGTGGAGCATTCAAGCGTAAAGTGCAGGAGGCTAAAGATCGATAGAGAGGACACAGCAAAAATGCACAATATAGAGAACTCATACAGTCTTAAAGGAATGTGAGAGGAAAAGGATCATGGAGCTAGCAAGCAGGATGAATCTTATGGAAGCAAAGTTGGATCTTTATTATGCATCGAGATGAATGACAAGAAAGGAGGAACACTGCTGTCCATGAAGTAGGAGGCAGGTTGAAAAGAGTTGTTAAGAGGAAGTGTGAGAAGGTAATGAAGAGCAGTTCTATGATCTTTGAGGAGGTAAAATGCTTAGGTGAGAGCGGAGGAGTTACCATTTCAGAGCCTGAATCATCTCTGGCACCCTTGACACAGTATCACCAGCGCTCGGGAACCGCGAAAATTCTCATGGTGGAGGGCTGAGCCCAGCGAGGCCGGAGCCTCAGCAAAGGGTATCACGACCTGGTTCAGTGACATCAGCAGCCGAAATGAACACGAGAAATGAATATCGGGAGTGAGCCAATCTTGAAGAGCAGTCTTTGCATTTCATGGGGGATAATAAGAAGCTGTTGAACCTCCATGAACAAAAGTTTCTGGGTTGGAAGCAACTGCTACCAATTCCCAAAATTTTCAGACCACCACAAATGCATCCTTGAAGAACCCGAGATTAATAAGTAGGGGCACTTGTCTCTAACCCCGCAAAGCCAAGAAAGATGCCTCCCAAGTGACACAAAGAAAATCCAAAAGACTGCATGGCTGCATGCTCGAGGAGGGGAAGGAAATAGAAAAGATGGAAGAAAAAGATGACAAAGAAATAAAAGAAGGAGCAAGATCAGAAGGGGAAGAGGTAATTCTGAGAAAGAAAAGGAGAAGGAAGAACATCCAAGGATCTAGACTCATAGATCCCATTTCCACGTAGACTCCGCAAATCCAAGATGGGAGGAGCAAATTTTTGCAAGGTTTTTGAAAACTTTCCAGAGCCGAGATCGCAGATGCCTTTACTCGAAGTGGTAACCCGTATGCCACTCTATGCAAAATTTCTCCAAGGACATACCAGCAAGAAAAGAAAAATAAGAGAAGAATAATCTCACCGCCACTTACAAACAGAGTAACTTAAAATAATCGCGAAAAGATGAAGGACCCAAGGAGCTTTACAATTCCTTGCATCATTGGAGGAATTGAATTCCAGGAAGCTCTATGTGACTCAGGAGCTAGTATCAATTTGATGCCTCTTTATGTTGCCAAGAAACTAAGTTTGGGGGAGGTTATTCCCACCACTGTTACTCTTCAAATGGCAGACAGATCGATGGTGAAACCTGAAGGAGTCTTAGAAGATAGGCCGGCTCAACGTTGGGAAATTTGTTTTCCAAGACTCATCATTCCGACATGGAAGAAGATTCACAAGTACCCCGCTCAGGGAAGACCATTTTTAGCTACTCGAGTCGCTCCCGATTGACACGCAAAAGGAGTTCTTACTCGAGGGTCGAGAAGAAGTCACGCTTAACTTGATCAAAAGTATGCAAAATATAGACAGAGACAAGGAAAGGTAATGTAGCACATTTGGTCTATACTTCTCCAACCCGATGTTAATAATTGTGGTACTCCGCTTTTATCAATGAAAAGAGATGAATTCCCAAGATGTCGGTCGTTTATTCCGAATTTGTAAACAAAGTTAGCTTTCATTCTTAGAAACTATGGATGAGCTTGAAGCAAAAAAACAGAAATGACAATGGGGAAAATATTGAAAAAGAGGAATTCATCAAGGTAAACCAAAGGTGTGAAGGACTAGTTTTGAAAGAGTCACATGTCATTTAAAGTATAGCTTACTTAGAATTACCAAAGAAAAACCCAGTGATCATTTCAACTAGACTCAGTGATGCCGAGGAACAAAGATTGCTGAAAATATTAAGGAAGCATAAGGAATCGCTAGTTTGGTCCATTGAAGATTGAAGCGGTATCACCATCAATTTGCATGCATAAGATTCATAGAAGAATCATTCAAAACTATCCAGAGAACACCAAAGGAGACTGAATCCAGTGATGAAGGAAGTAGTTAGAAAGGAGGTACTCAAATTGTCGACGTCGGTTTTATCTATACTATTTTGGCAGCATTTGGGTGAGCCCACCATGTGGTTCCAAAGAGTGGGGTTTATCGTGATCGAAATGAAAAAATGAATTGATTCCACAAGAATAAATGATGGATTGAGGGTATGTATTGATTATTGTGAAGTTGAATTCGCAAACTTAAAAGATCATTTCCTTTGCCTTTCATTGATCGAGCAAAGGACAAAGAAGGTGATTAACCCTCACTTTTGTTTTCCTTCTCATTTTCACTGCGATACAATCGGGGACAAGTATCGCACCCGAGGATCAAGAGAAGACCACATTCACATGCCCCTATGGTACCTTGCCTTCGAAGGATGCCATTTAGCTATGTAATGCTCCAAATGCATATTTCGCAGGGGTGTATGATGTCTATGTTCCGCATTTATTGGAAGTTAAGGATGGAAATTTTCATGGATGACTTCATCGTGTATGGATCCGGGCCTTGATCAATGTTTGAAACAATCCGGAAACAAGATCAAAGATGCTAAGACAAACAACTGAAGTAATCGAATTGGGAAAAATGCCATTTTATGGTGATGTGGTTGTGTTTGTTCTCGCATAAAAATTTCGCCATCGGATTCGAAGTGGACCAACTAAGGTATCCATTATCAAAACCTTGCACCACCCGCCACAAGAAAAGGAGTAAGAAGTTTCTCGGGGCATCCGATTTTACAGAGATTCATCAAAGACTTTTCAAAAAATAGCGACCACTATGAAGATTAATGAAAAGTATACAAGGTTCAATTTTGATGATTCCTCGCATGATGCTTTTGAAGAACCAAAATCGACCGTACAAGCACCTATAACGGCCGCACTGTAATGGACTGGATTTGAAATAACGTGTGATGCCGTTGATTTCGCTACGGAGTCGTGGTCAGCAAAGAAAAAAGAAAGTATTCAGGGCCATATACTATGCTAGTAAGACCTTCAATGAAGCACAAGAGAACTACTCAACCACTGAAAAGGAGATGCTAGCCATAGTATTTGCTTGTGAAAATTTAGGCAATACATTTTAGGATCCTATGGTAATTCACCGATCATGCAAAGAATCAAATACTGATGTCAAAAGGAAGCTAAGCCAAGATCGGAGCAGGGAGGCCGTCATTGCAGAGTTTGATTTGGAAATCAAGGATAAAAAGGGATGTGACAATGTGATAGCCGATCACTTGTCAAGAGTAGAAACAGTTGATGGTGTTAAGAAAATGTGATGTTAATGCAGAACTTCCTGTGACGAGCAATCGCTTTAAGGTTTCCTTCCAACTTCCATGGTATGTCGATATTGTGGAATTATCCGTCAGGAGTAATGCCTTCGACTTAGCTACCAACGTAAGAGGAACCTTTAATCGACAGCGTATTATATTTGGGATGACCCACTATTATTCAAAAGAGGTGTCGATATGATAATAAGAAGATGTGTGCGTAAAGTGAACAAGGGGCAACATTTTAATGAATGCCATGCATCACCATATTTCCGACATTTTTCCTCGAGAAAGAACAAATTCACAAGATACTCCAATCAGATTTTATTGGCCCACTATCTTCTGTAGATTGTGTCGAGTGGTTAAATTGCGGATAGATGCCAGCATTGGAAATATCGCCATAGGAATGAAATGCCTCGTAGGTATTATGGTGATACAAATTTTTGATGTATGGGGAATAGATTTTAAGGGACCTTTCCCACCATCATTTGGAAATCCCATACATACCGCAGCATGTGATTACGTTTCCAAATGGGTGGAAGCATTGGCTTCGTCCAAGAATGACGCTAATACGCTGTGAGTTTCATAAAAGAATATTTGAGCATATTTGAACACCCAAAACTATCATTAGTGATGGGGGAACCCACTCTCGCAAACAAAATATTTGCAAACTCATGAGCGTGTATGGGATCAAGCATAATTTATCTTATCATCCCTGCACTAAATGGATAAGGTAAATTTCCCCAATGTGGAGATCAAAAGAATACTTGAAAAGACGGTGAGCCTGGGCAGAAGGATTGGCTCTCCAAACTTGATGATGCACTGGGGCTTACAGGATCGTATACAAAACTCCCCATTGAATGTCCCCATACAGAGTTGCTTTTAGCAAACCATGTCATCTACCTCTTGAATCGAATACAAGGCAATGTGGGCCATCAAGAAGTTAAACTTCGATTTTAAGGTCGTAAGGGAAGCAAAGATTGCTCCAACTCCGAACCTGGAAGAATTGAGAAATGAAGCTCAGATAATGCAAGAATATACAAAGACAAGACAAAGAAATGGCATGATCCGAGAATTTTGAGAAAAGAGTCTGTGGTGCAAGGGAACAGTTCTCACTGCTTAATTCTAGATCAAATTGTTTCCTGTGGAAATAAAACCAAATGGAGGGCTATACATGTTGGTGTCAAGTACTACATTTGGAGCAATGACACCGAGGACCGGGCAATGGGGAGGAACGAAGGTCAATGACGAGGTTAAAGCATTATCTAAACAAATAAAGAGGGAAATGAAGAACTCCAACTGGTTCTTAAGGAAAGAAGAAGCACACAATGTAAAGTCCAAATGCAAGGACTCAAAATCGAAAGCAAATTTAATGGGAGGCAAACCCATAATGATTTCAATTTCGATTTTAAGTTTTGAAATATTTCTTTCACCAAAATTAGGACAGATTTGTTTTTATAAGGATAGATTTAATTTCTTAAATCAATTGTAGTTTAATTAGATTTTCTGAATATTGCATGGAGCTTCGTGAAGGTTTAAAGACATGAATGGCAAGGCAACTACAGGAACAATTCCAGCAACTTGCAGAGAAGTCACAACATGAGAAAAAGGGGAGTAACCTTCTCCCTAACCCAATTTTGTAGATATACTTGAATTTATTGTTAAATCTTTGATTAGAGATGCCTGCTGAGATGTCATGAGCTGCGTTGAATGAAGCAGTTAGATTATAAATAAGCTGAAATGTAGAATAAGGGCCAAATGAATACAGTTTGATTGAAACACAAAGTGCAAAAGTGACTTAAGTCTAACTCAAGAGTCTTAATAGAGGAAAGTAATGAAATTGAAGGAACAAAACATATTGAAGATTGTGGTATGATCAATGAGTCAAGGAACCTGTTGGATACTAAAGAGTTTAACTACTCATCAACAAAAATTAATCAAGGAACTCCTAATGGTTAATAACAGTAGCTAACCCAGATTCTAGAACTTGTTAGATTATTGATTGAGGCGAAATCCTAGGTGATACAACTGACAAGAAATGATGCAGCTATTCTCGAAAGTTTGATCCATTCAAGCCATCCCTATCTATATGCTAAAGCATATACCTTAGTTCCAGAAATTGAGCCAATCAAGCCTCATTTCTAAAAATCATCCAATTTAAACCCCAAAACTTCCAAAAGAATCAATCTTCCAGTAAAGAACCAGTGATTACCCAAGAATTGAAGTAGGAAGAAGGAAATCAAGTTTGGGAGAGGTTGTTTTTGAAGAACTCAAGGAGAAAAGACAGAAAAAGGGGAATGAAAGGAAAAGGGTCAAAAACAGAAATGGGATAAGTTTTACCTTGTGGCCTAATTCTCTTGAACTATTAAGTTCTGGGGGTGTTTCAACACCCAGTACCCTAATGCCATCCTATGGAGTTAATAACCCAAAGTTCGCTTAAGGGTTTTAGAAAGCCTAAGAAGGTAAAACATTGCACTATCCCCGAATGGTGACAAACAAAGAAATTCCGCTTGAATTACAAATGAGAAATGGAGCATACACCGAATAGAAGAAATCAAGGAGATGTCCCAAAATGAAGTTTGGGGGAGTTTATTAAAGAAACTACAAGGAAAAAGGCAGCAGTGAGAAAGAAGAGAGAAAAAGTTCAGGGTAATCTAAACCTAAAGTTCCTTTCTATCCTACCCTTACCTAAGCCTAACATTACAAGCCCTGAAAAGACCGATTGATTCTCAAGGATGGAATTACCTACATTAGTGGAGATCAATATGAACAAATGTTTATGGAATTCGAAAGGCACAAACAAGAAACTCGTGAAGGGACCTAGGAGTTAAGTGGAATAATTATGAAGATGAGAAAGGAAACAATATTTTTCAACAGGATCCAATGATTATGTCGTTTGTAAAACAATTTCAACAGCTTAGCTTTATACTATAAAGAGTAGAAACCAACCTTGAACTGGACTTGAAGCTAGATGTGCAGAAAACAATGCAATCCTTGTGTTTCAATTAAATTGACTTCTACTGCAAAAACAGACTAGAAAAATGTCCTTTTTGTTTGAGGACAAACAATTCTTTCTTTTTCTTTGCTTGAGGACAAGCAAAATTTTAAGTTTGGTAAGCTCACGAAATTTTAAAAGTCATCTATTTTGCCCATTTTTCGATCTATTTTATCTAAACAAGACTTATTTATGTGCGTAATTATGGAATAACTAATCAAACCGTTAAACAAGGTGGAATTCAAGAAAAGAAGAATTTTTGCAGAAAAGAAGCAGAAGATGGATGAGCGTTAATGAGATAATTGGTCACAAGTCGCAGCCAGGTGCGCGCATAAAGATGAAGGAACCTTATGTCGTGGAAGCTTTGGCAAGAATCAAAATGTATATCCAGTTGGTGTTAGTGAAACTCCAAAATGGAACGGCTTACTTGAAGAACAAGGCAGCCGAGAGTTAGCAGAAGCTCCGGTGTGAAGCAACCAGGAAATGAAGAAGAAGAAGACTTCATGTCGCGACATCTGGACGCTGTCGTGACATCGACAATGAATTAGCAGCAGTCGCGACATCAGCGTGCAAGAAAAAGAAGTCACGACAAGATCAGCTAAAGAGAGAAGGTCATGACATCAGGAAAAGTGAAGGAAATAAGCAACTGGTCGCACAGAATCACCGTATAAGTACCGAGGATTAACCAGAGCTAGTAATGATGTCAAGCATAAAGATCGTGACGTCAGCGACAGCATCGTGATGTCGCGACAAGGGATGGAGGTCGCGATAAGAGAATCGCCTCGGAAGCCATGATGTGCCAGGAGACAGTCGAGGTAATCTTTCAAGTTGTTGTCGCGACAGGATCGGTCATGGCATCGTGAGCTTACCGGGCCTGAAACTCCGTAAGGGCATGAATTGATCGCTGACACGTAGAACCATCGGGCAAGATCAAGTAGAGTTATAGACGATAGTCGCGATAAGAGATTGTTGTCCCGACATCAAGAGTAACCGCGAAGCTTGTAAGTAGTCGGCGTCACGGCTGGGCAGATTGTGTCGCGATAACGGCAACCAAAGGAAGCTCGCAAAGGCATACCGTGATGTCACGATGCGGACCGATGTCGCGACATTACAAGACATTATTATTGTTATAGCTTCATTTACTGATGTCGCTGAATAAGATTGATGTCACGACCGAGCAACCATTTGAAGCCTGCAGAAGACGTGAGCTGATGTCGCGACAAGAGATTGATGTCGCGACATCATGAACAACCAGTTAAAGGTTGCATAGACTTAAGTTGATGTCGCGACGTGAGATCGATGTCGCGACATGGATGATGTCGTGACAAGGGATTTGAGGTCGCGACTTGAACAGTAACTTAGGCCAGTCCACTTGAAAATCCATAACCGAATGCGTTGGGATTAGGGCCCAACTGAGAAACCCTATAAATACTGTGCCTACCCGTAAGAGGAACGCAGCCTTGCGCATACTGCACGAGAGGTCCTGGGAGTCATGCTCATTTTCTTTATTTTCTTTTTAGTTTTCTTTTCTTTTCTTTTCTTTTTTTTCAATGTTGATGGTTAGAGATTAGATTAGATTTATCGTTTCATTTTTCGTTTTAATTTATGGATCTGGGTGTTGTCGATTTTGAGCAGAAGCTGAATGTAGAATTCTATTCTTTTCAAATTACTACTTGGAATGTTGAAGTTCAGACAAATTTCTGGAATTCAACTCTTCAGCCGAATTTGTGCTATTCTTATGATCAGAGGAATGTCGAGCGTGTAATTCAGTAATCGAGGAATCCAAATTCTTCCATTATGAATGCTATACGTAAATTATCTTTCAGAATGCTTTCCAAAGCAGCTTTTTTTTGAATTTCACTTATGAATTTACTGTGTCGGGTTTACTGCTTTTGATCTGAATATCGCTTTCTTATACCCGTTATAAGATTTGTCCTATCATTCCGATTTCTAAGGAGGCCCTTTGAGTGACACAGTAGATGGCATTCCCGAGAGTTATGAACAATTGCTTGTGCGTATATTAACCTCGCTATTTAGACTTTATCGCAGCTTTGCAAGCTTACTTCGATAAATCTCTCTCACTTGAAATCAAGAGAAAGAGTTGAATGAGTTATCACTCTAAACAAGAAGAGTTCACCCTTAATTCAATAGTGAGGCTCAATCCCGTAAGGTTGGGCCGAGATCTAATCAGCGAGAGGGTGATCTATCTAATTTCGAGGGAAGAGTATCCCGGAAGTTGTATATTCTTGCTTGACCGATAACTTAGAGCTAAGGTTTACAAATTCATAAATGGGTATGAAGTATTGCAAAAGAAAAATACCCAGATTAAGGAAATCCCTTTTAAAAGTAGTTATTTAATTTCCTGTCTTCGAGAGAATCAGGAAAAATTAGATAATGAAATGTGAAGTGTGGAGAGATCCAGCTTTACTGCTAAACGCCTTGGACAGATTTTAAAACCTGAAATATTCAAGAAGTTTTATCAGTATTAACTACAGGAATTGGTACTTCATTATAGTAGTATACTTGATGTGTCCTCTGAAAGATAATTATTCCGTTTCCATTTATTTTCTTAACTAGTCTTTATTCTTTATTCTTTATATTCCAGTTTATTTGATTGTTCATTTATTTTACTCATGCTAGTATAATTTCCAGCTTCTTAAGCTGGATCCAATATCACTTTATGGTTCAAATAGTACGGAGCTTGAGTAGTCAGGGTAGTTGATTTAAAATTCTTGAGATCTCTCGTGGGATCGTTATCCGACTTTATATCCATTTTATTACTTGTCGACTGCGGTACTTGCAGATATCAAAGCAAAACCAAAATTGAAAAATACTAACTCTAGGAGACGTAGTCCTCAACAAGTTTTAAGGATGCAATTTCCGGGATTAGATAATAGTCCTTTGGTAATTGCAGCAACTAAATTTGTATATGTGTTTTGGTCCCAGAGGTCATCGGACTTACTCCATTTTAACTTTAGCTTACTGTAGAAAGTCGCACCTGAGTTGAACAATAAAACTTGTCGAATTGGCCGTAAACTCTCTCCTCATAATATGTTCACATGCCACGCTTGTCTTTCCTTATAGATCCTGGAGCACTCATGCTTCCGCGAAACTCATCTAACTACTGAGTCGCAAACAACGCCGCCAACCAATTTGCTATCCATGTTCAACCACCCAATGCCAATGCCTATGCTCTCCAATTTAAATCTACAAGGTACGCTTCTCCCGTAGGATTAGTCGAAATGGGGACATGCCTAGAGGTGTCTTAAAGGTTGTCCTGTATGCCCAAGTGCATCATCGATCTTCTATGACCATTCTTTTCTTGAGCTATTGACCGTCTTTTGCAGAATGGACTTGATTTCACGATTTGACACCTCGGCCTGTCCAATAGCATACCGGTGATACGCAAGTGAAGTTCGATGTCTCACACCATATTTTTTCAGGACTTTATCAACCAGCTTATTGCAGAAATAAGTACCACCATTCGTAATCAATGCTCATGGAGTACCAAATCGAAAGGAATATAAAGGTCACATGAATTTGACTACCATGACTGCATCATTGGTGCATGCTCGATATTGCCTTAATTCATTTTGGAGACGTAGCTCCATTAAATTTCTAGAGGATATACATGGATCAATGAAGATGGGAAAGGTCTCTACGAAGCCTATCTCCATAAGTCAAACAACTCAACTTCCAGAATTGGGTTCATGGGGGGTTTATCCCGTTTAGAGATGTTGCCCATCCTTTGGCACTTATCATAATTAGCTACAAAATGATGAGCATCCTTGAATAAGGTGGCCAATAGAAACTGGACTAGAGTACCTTTGTCGCTGTTCTCTGACCTCCAAAATGCCCCCCACATGGTAAGGTATGACAATGACTCAGAATACTACCCATTTCTACTTCCGGTACGCATCTCCTTATCACTTGATCGGCACAATGTTTGTATAAGATAGGCCTCCCAGTAGTAGTGCTTCAACTCGTAAAGAACCTAATTCTTCTCGTTGGTAGCCAAACCCGTATAATCACTTTGGCCACTAAGTAGTTCACATAGTCGACAAACCATGGAACCGGCTGAATGTCTTCAATTGCCAAGAGCCGCTCATCTGGGAAATTATCGTTAATCTACACTTCGTCTCTCGATCCCTCTAATCGTGACAAATGGTCCGCGACTAAGTTCTCTATTCCCTTTATCTTTATTCTGCTCGAACTCAGAACAAGAGACTCCATCGTATCTTGGATTTGCATCCTTTTTTGTCATTAGGTACTTAATGGTTGAGTGGTCAGTGTGCACCATCACCTTATTGCCAATCAAGTAGGGCCTTAATTTATCGGCGTAATTCAGCTGAGCATCATTCAAAGTTCGGCTAGCATAGTGGATGACCTGAAATATCCTTTCCTTTTTCTGCCCCAGTACTGCTCTGATCGCATAATCACTAGTGTCGCACATTAGCTCGAACGGAGGTCCAAGTCTGGTGCTACAACTATGGGAGTTGATACTAGTCTATCTTTTAGAATTGAAAAGGTTTGCAGGAATTGTTCATAAAAAAAAATGGTGTCTCATGAGCTAGCATATTGCATAACAGTTTTGCAATCTAAGAGAAATCTTTAATAAACCGCTGATAGAATCCTGTGTGTCCTAGAAAACTTCTTATGCCCTTCATTGATGATGGTGAAGGTAGTTCTCTATAGCCTCAATTTTAGCTCGATCAACCTCTATTCCTATTGCCGAAATCCGGTGGCCGAGTACGATGCACTCTTGTACCATAAAGTGGCACTTTTCCCAATTTAGCACAAGATTGGTTTCTTCACACCTAACAAGCACCACTCTCAAGTTTTCTGCATAAATCACAAAGGAACTCCCACACGAAAAGTCAGTCTGAATACCCCAATTGTCTTTTCAATCCATGTTTGAAAATATGGCCATCATACACCGAAATGTGCTCAAAGCATGTTCCCCAAATGGCATTCGCCTGAATACAAACGTACCATACGGACACGTGAATATTTTCTTCTCCTAGTCTTCAAGGGCTATGGTGATTTGATTGTACCTGGAATATCCATCCAAAAAATAGTAGTATTCATGCCCTACCACCATTCAATGACTAACTAGAAACTGGGTGAGGGGGAAAGTGGTCTTTTCGAGTAGCCTTATTCAGTTTCCGGTAGTCAATACAAATCCTCCATCCTTTGATCGCTCAAGGTGTCAAGGTATTATCTACGTTTTGATCACTCGTCATTCCTCCTTCTTAGGTACTACTCAGATCGGACTTACCTAAGTACCGGTCGTGCAGATAGGATATATAACTCCCAAATATTCACCACTTTTAAGCATTTCCGCGACAACCTCTTTCATAGTTGGATTAAGTCTCCTATGTGCTTCCACTGACGGCTTATGACCATCTTCTAATAAAATTTGATGCATGCACATAGAGGGGCGGATCCCCTTTAAATCGGCTAGAGACCAACCAATCACATTCTTGTGATCTCTGCCAATTTTAATACTTATCCTTTCGATGCCGTCGAGACGCTGAGATAATTACTCGGTGGTGTGCTCTCAAGATAAGCATACCTTAAATGGCAAGGTAATGGCTTTTGCTCTATCTTGGGTGGTTGTTTAGAAGAGGGTAGTGGCGTCAGAGTGTTTCACCTAGAGGTTCATAGCATCACTCTCTATTGGGTGTCTCATGGCTTTGAATACATTGAAGGTGACCTCATCATCTTGTACTCTCAATTTCAATTCTCCTTTCCGCACATCAATCGCTGCTCCCCGCTACCGCTAGAAATGGCCTACCTAGTATGATAAGTAGCTTCTTTATCTTCTTCCATATCCGTGAGCAATGAACATACTGAAATATGAACTTGTCCACTTCGACTGTGAATCCTCATCAACCACTCCCCACCCCGGGCAGCCTAAAGGACCTATCCACAACTCGAGGTGACTCTATTGGGCGAGCTTCACCTAATCCCAATCGTCAATATAGATAGCGACATGAGGTTAATACTTGCTCCTAGATCACATAAGGCCTTCTTAAATGGAATTTCCAATTATGCACAGTATAGTAAAACTATCAGGATCTTTAAGCTTTTGTAGCAGTTTTCATTACAGGATGGCAATACACTCCTTAGTGAGGTTCACTGTCTTAAAATATGACAATCTTCTTTTGTTGGACATTATCTCTTTCATGAATTTCATATAGCTAGGAATTTGCTCTAATGCATCGACAAACGGAATGTTTATGTGGAGTTTCTTGACACCTCCAAAAATTTGGTGATTTGCTTATCCAATTTGCTCTTTTTCAGGCATTGAGGGTATGGGATAGAGATAGTAGGTTCAGTCATGTTTGGCCGACCCTTAGCCTCTGTTTCTTCTTCACCCAACTTTTTGATGGTCAGTTTCCCTACTACCTTTGGTCGGGCCTGGCTGGGGCCGGATTACTTCTTCCGTCCTACCCCTATTACCGGTGTGGCCGCTGGGTGCTACTAGTTCTTTGCCACTCCTCAATGTGACCACTCTTACTTGTTCATTACCCTCTCGCCTCGAGTTCACCTCGACCACTCCGACAAAGCCCCTTGCTCCTATGTCAACAAATCGTCATCGGGGCCCATTTCCGCACCCCTAAGTTTCAATCAGGCCGCCCGATCGGGTTCAATCAGCGGTCCGGCTTTTGGCAAATTCGCCCTTGTCCTTATCCATAAAGGCGGTGGGTGAGGTGAGCATTTTGCAAGTGCTTGCTCCAAGCTCCATTTTTTTCTCAAGGGTCAAGTTCATTTACTCTAAGCAAGGGTATCGTTATTTCGCTATTCCTCCAACCATAATTCCGATTGCCTGACATATCAAGTTACCTCTCTATCCTTGACCTACATTCTAACTTTGATTCTGGTATCTGTTCTGATATGCATTGCCCTATACTGCCCTTGCTGTGGTTAATTTCGCTTAATTCACGATTGGCCCGCTTCTATCACATCTCGCCTACCGACACTCCATAGTAATCGTGTCAGCCCACCATAAGATTCACAAATTTCCCAATTAATTATTCTCGCTAATAGCATTTTATCATTCTCGTTGTTTCTCAAGTAGCTTGCTTAGTTCAGAAGCTTACATGGTTTACTGTGTTACCGAGAATCTCGTGGTTCGCTTCCCGTTGAGGGTTTCTTAGTGCTGATCTCAAGCAGGCCACCGATTAGTGTTATAAATGGTATCCTAAAATCTCATAGGCTTGATATGTGGTTTTCTTCATCAAAGCACCTCCCGCTGAAGCATCAATGATTGTCCTAGTTGAGTCGCTTAGACCGTTGTAGAACGTATGCACCTACATCCACTTAGTCAATCTGTGATGTGGACACCTCCTCAATAGCTCATGAAATCTCTCCCAAGCCTCAGCTAGGTTCTCCCCCTCAAATTGCCTAAATTTATTAATTTCTTGCACCAATTGAGCTATCTTCGAGGGTGGGAAAATTTTGGTTAGAAATTTCTGCACCAAGTCATTCCATGAGGTGATGGAGTCTGGAGGTTGGCTGGTTAACCAGTGTTTAGCTCGATCACTAAGTGACAATGAGAATAGTCGTAATCTGAGAGCTTCTTCGGTTACCCTATTATATTTGACCGTATCACATACTTCAATAAAGCTGGTCAAATGTGCATTCGGGTTCTCAGTCGGTAACCCATGGAATTGGATGTTATTGAGCATTTGCAAGGTCACTCCTTTTAACTCAAAGTTGTTTGCTTGTATAGGTGGTCGTCTTATAGCTGATTGAACAACTGTAGGTGGCAAAGCGAACTCCTCAAGGAGCATATGCGGATTATCGCCGCATTTGGCGGGTATGTGGTGGCCGATTTCATAGTTTTGTCCATTCTATCTACCCTGTGGTTCATCCTCATCATGAATATGTCCCAGATTTACCGGATGTCGCATGATTTCCGCCGAAGTTACGGTCTCTTACGCAATCGATGCAAAGGTCCGCTCGTTCGATCGAATGGAAATAGTTACCTGTGCCCTTGTCTTTGCATGCACTCTAAATACTTTCCTGAAAACACAGGATAAGAACGAAACCAAATCACAACACAAATGCAATAAAGAAGAACACGTAAACCAGGAATAAAAGTAAAAAGAAATGATCAAGAAATGAGAAGAACTAAAGAAAGAAAAATTGATCCAAAGTACTATCTATGGCACGATTGTCAATATCAACACTAAACTTCTCCCCGGTAATGACGCCAAAAACTTGACGAGCCAATGGTGAGGTGAAACAATGGGAACGCTTGACCCGTGTGTGCAAGTGCACGACGAGCTGACGAGTGTAGTGGTTAGTCGATGTCGCTCCCTTTGAAGAGAAGTGTCGACCATCAGATTTAACAGACTTCGATAAATATTCGATCTAATCCTAGAGTGAATTATGACTAGATTATTAGAATTAACAAAAACTTAGAATTGCGTGTGTTGAATTATATCGATGATGAGAAACCTAGGGTTTTACCGTCTCCTACCACACTTGATAGATGTCAATTCAATTAAGGGCTTATCAAGCATTTCAGATTTGTGCTATGTCGAGGGTCGATCTTCCTACAAGATATTCTCTCGAGATATATTTGCCTATCTCGCTAGTGGGGTGTATTGCATCTCTACCTCAACCCCTCGACTCCGAAATGCCTAAATGTGCAAACCCTAGTGCCACACTTGCAGTTTGGAATATCTCTATTCTTCGACTACCCAAGTGTTGCTTTAACCATGTCCTTGGAAATTATCTTCTCTCGATCTCAAACTCCCAGCGTTAGAATGTCACGGTTGGCCAAACAATAACATGTAATTAAACCCCAGAATTAAAGCAAACATATGAACTCATATTAATAATCAAATAAGCCAAAACCGAAAATCAATTCATCAAACTATGGTTAGGGTTGGCAAAACCCTAGAGAAAAGAGTTAGTTCATCATATTATCCATTTCAGATTGAAGAAATTGAATCATGAAGTAGGTTGAAAGAAGAACTACAAAAAACTCCGTCTTGAAGATCTTTCCTCGAATCCGACTCTCTTGATCTCTCCCTCTTGTATCTCCTTCTTTTTCTTGATTCCAGTCCCCCCTTTTTTCTTTGAAATTACTCCCCTTTCATACCTCGAGAAGTGGGCCCATCAATGGTCTAGAAAGCTAGGGTTTTTTTCGAGTTCTCATAATGGAAAGGGAACCTTGCTTCGCCGCGGCTAAGGTGGCTTCGTAGCGGTGGACTCGAGGCCTTTGATTTAAGGCTTTCTGGTTCGCTGCTGCGAAGGGGGTCTTCGTAGCAGTGAACTGCTTCACCGCGGCGAAGGGGGTCTTCACAACGTCGAACCCGTAACCCTTTGTGATGCTGCATTCCTACTTTTGCTCTGTTTTTCTGTCTTTTAGCTGCCCTTTTGATTCCGACATCACCATATCCTATAGAATAGTATAATATGAGGGATTAGCGTAATATTAATGAAAAATACTGTGAATCATGCATTTTAGCTATAAAGAACACCGAGAATTTAATTGAAATGCACGCGTATGATTCATCCCGATCACCTCCCATGTGCTGCTCAGCTCAACAGGCTCGCTACTACGAGTGGGCTTCGAAGTATCGTCCACAGATGGGTCTATGTCACCTCAACTTCTGCATAACTAGCCTAATAGCCCGACTCGTACTGGACCCAATAAAAACCAAGCAGTTTCTTTGTTATACTAAGCTTGCAATTCTGATAGCCCACACATTCTCAGCTTTGAAAAACGAATCCTTGCGCTCAATCTCCGCTGAATGGAGGCCACGCAGCTTTTTCGCCTTGGCTTAATGAGTTTTGCGAAGTCCTTCTGTTTCAGCTTGATGAGCGATGCGTATCTCAGATATGGTTTTTCAAAGCTTAGCCATATCAGCCTCCAGCTTTGGCACCATCTTCACCTCAGCAATCAAGGTGTCACGCTCTTTGGCAAGATCGACCCACTTTAATTGAGCCTCCTCTAGGTCCTTCTCCAATTGTGAAACTCGAGAGTCATCCTGCACCTTAGTGTACAACTCTCAAAAGAGGTTCAACTCCTAGAGAACCAACCTGACGCCTTCCACAAAAACCTAAATGTTTGGTTTGATTAGGTTTCAAAAATAGTATGTCAAACTGTTTTCTAACCCACCCACCCCCCCTCCTTAACCTAGCTCTCGTCTAAACCTAACAGCTTAACCAACCTTAATAGATCAGGACCCACATTTATTCTACAACTTCCTTTTTTTTTTTTTTTTTGTTATTGTGGGGTGTAATGTTGAAGGTATCGAATTCACAATTGTCCATGTAACAAGGGTCCATCGATGAATCCCAACAAATTAAGGTTTAGGGCATCAATTCATAAGGATCTCTCAACCACTAACTCTTCAGGTTTCACCCCAGAATTTTAATGAATTCGAAACTCCAACACCTACAATTCACTAAACTCCACCTATTCACCCATGTAATGAGCACAAAGTCAGTGACTCCCAACCAGTTAGTTTAGGGCACCGGGCTTTAAAGACTTTTTCCATATACCCCTCGGACCGTGCTAGGGTTTCAAGGCAAAGTGTCACCATTTTTTTTCTTTTCTTTTCTTTTTCTTTTCTCTTTTTTTTTTTTTAAAAAAAAAGACTCATTGGTTTTTTATTCAGGGGTCCCGACCTATTAGCGCGGTCAAAAAGTACCAAATGACTAGTGAGGCATAAGAGGCAAGGCAGTTTTTCAGCTTATCATTGAAACCTAATGTGCACAGTGTGTGGTTAGTTCAAAGTGGAAGAAAAGGTTGAAAACAATAAGAATTTCAACTGGTAATCAACTCAACTAAGCATAACACCATTCTAGCATCAATAGTATTTGAACAATATTTCAATTTCTCATACTGTAAGCTGGGCATTACAAAAAAAAAAAAAAAGGATGTAAATGAGAAACAGTAAGCTTTATAACATGTGCTGAAACTGAGGGCATACTTATACTTGTAAAAAAAAACTATTTTCTAGCAAGTCATTCAACTACACAAAAGGACTTGCTCAAAACAAAAACATAACCATAACATAAAAGCCACTTCCTTCATTAATTCTCCCCCCAACCAAATATTGCATTGCCCTCAATGGGGTATGGAGTGGAAACTTAAAGAAGGAAGTGCTACCTCCTCACATATTGGCAGAGGGAAGAATGTCATCCTCATCCTGGGTAGGATGAGTACCGGCCGTGAAACCGTTGTGGAACGAAAGTAAATGGTAGTGGACTGTTGGCCATTGACCGCACAAGGATGGCATTGTTTTGGGCAAGGATGACATTTTTCTGAGCAAGGATGACTTCGCAAGGCTACGCCAATTAAGGCAAAGATAGGCGTGAGTAAAGAAGAAGAGGTAGCTACGAAAGTGCGGACTGAAGTCATAATGGCCATAAAATCACGGAGAGGAATGGGAATAGCTTCCATGTGTCATAAGTACTAGGCCTAGCGATCTACAAAGGGACCGAGGCAATCGAGGCTCGTGATGATGCAGAAATGGGCGCGGTCGGGAATTATGGATGCCGATGTGGGCTCTTAGCAGAGCTGCGGTAATGACTGGCCCATTAGATCGACTGCGGAGTGAGAGACCGATACAATACTCTATCCCACTAAGAGGTTGAGCTCATATTACCCATCTGTATCCCAATGAATCACTGAACAGTACCTGTAATCAATCAGAGAGCCCATGAAACAGTGAGGAACACCTCGCCTTGGTGAGGTTCTTACGGTGTATCTTCTCCTCAAAGTGGAAAAGATAAGTCATGATAAGCTTCGTAAGGTTAAACCAGAAACCCTCAAAAATGCGGTATAATGCCTCAAGTATGGCTCCCCTCCTCTGAACCAAATGCTGAATAGGAAATAGGTTTGATCGCAACACATGATCAATAAAAAGCATCCTTGTTGGGAGCTGCCTTCAGAATAAAATGGGACCAATTGAGGTGTCTCGAGAAATTATGTGGACCATCTCCTTGGGTGAGGGATGTGGCCACTGCTTGTAGTCTGTAGAGTTGGCCAAAGCTACAAGAACATTGAATGTGGTGGCTATGTTAGATGCTCGAAGAATTACCTCACTGCCATCAATGGAAAAGTGCAGCGAATTGTGGTCCCACCTGGAAGTCATAGTTTGATAGAATTCGACTACCACACACGGATAGAAGAATGAACGTTGAGTCATAAAGGGCTCCAGGGAGTAGTGTTGCACAAGCCGCATGGAGTCCCAAAGCTCAGGGAGGTGACGGGCTTCGGATAGGTGTGTACATTTTTTGTAAAAACGTAGGCCCGTACGCGCAAGTTTACGTGTCGAGTTTACATAGTATAATTGCTGGTCAAGTGTCGCCTTGCCAAGGAGAAGTGTGCCGGTGCACCGACTTTACGCTTTAAATATTATCTGGACCTAAAATCGTAATGAATTTCGATTAATAAAAAGAAAAACTAATCATATATTATTTGCTAAATCAATTAATTATGAAAACTAGGGTTTTGCCTTCATCTGCCACACTAGATTGATTTTAACCTAAATATATTATTCATTCATTATAATAATTGATTTATGATGATGGGTTGATCGTGCCTACAAGATATTCTCTCTTGAGATATATTTGCCTATCTCGCCGCAGGGTGTACGCACCCGCCAACCCCGACTCGAAATGCTTAAATGTTTAAACCCTTAATTCCACACTTGGAACTGGGATATCTCTATTCGCCGATTGACCAAGTGTTGCTCTATTCATATCCTTGGGGGTCATCATCTCTCGATCTCAAACACCCAACAAAAACAAGCCAATGTTAGCCAAACACTACCATGTAAATAAAATACAAAGATAGAGCAAGTCGAGATAAAATCAATCCATATAATGAATGAAAATGTAATTAACCATTAATCCATTCGAAAGTAGCAAGGCTACAACAAAAACCTAGAAATAAATCTAGAACATCTCTAAGTCAAAGAAAAGCACCAAAAAAGAGATAAACAAAGAAAGAGGATGAGAATAAAAGATTTTGAGTGAAAGCGTCATCTCCTTTTCTTCAAGCTTTTCCCCTTTAAGATGTGTGCCCTAGGGTGTTTTCACCCTAAGAGAGGGCTTCTCCCCTTCAAAAAGCTCCAAAATCTATCACCAATCCTCTTCCTTTTTGATCCCTCCGGTTTGAGCTTTAAAACCCTCCATTATGGGCTCAAAATGGGCTAAAATTCCACCCAAAACCAACCCGAACGTCATGCAGTAACGTCGCAATGTCGATGCTCTGTTGCAACGTCGCAATGTCATAACTTTGTCATCTGAACTCCGATTTGGGTGTTCTTGGTACCGCTGGAAAGATATTGAAGTGTAGAATACATCCATATATGGCTTGATGCAATAGGAGCTCATATGATGCTCCGAAAGCCAAAATACAAGAGCCTTCTTCTCAATAAGGTGTCAGAATGTTTCACGATTTTCTTCAAGGCTTGGAACTTGCATAACTTCTTTGTTCGAACTCCGCTTGGTGTTCTTGGTATCCCCTCGGAAAACTCTTGAAATTTAGAATCCATACATATAAATCTTGCTTCAATTCAGCTCATAATATCTGAAAATGTCAAAATACAAGAGTCGTCGTAGGCTTTTTCCACCAATTTTGTACAATTCCACCAAATGGATGACTCGATCATAAGTATGAACTTTTAAAGCATTAGAGCACTTATTTAAGATAAAAACACTAGAAAAACTAACTAAATAATAGGGATAAAATGAGTATTTAAGATACTCATCACACCCCAAACTTAAATTCTTGCTTGTCCCCAAGCAAGAGACCGACTCAAAACAAAACAAAAATTGAAAATGACATGAGCTAAAAATAATGAGATGAGTATGATAACATGATTCCAAATGGAAGAATCACTATGAACAAAATTTAGCAATATTAAATCTTTCAAATCAAAATTTAGATCCTTAAACTTTTAAACTTCCTAAGGAACATGGCAGTTAAAAGCATAGCGTAGAAAGAAGCAAATCAACCCCCCTAAGTCCCAGAATGAACTTCCCATGAAACTAAGTGCAGTGATAGCATGATCTTCAGTGTAGCAAGGTCTTAGCACCCCAAACTTAAGCTCAACTCACCTATTTGGAAGAAGCTAACTAAGAAAGTATAAGAAAGCAATCTTTTAGTTCATCAAATAATTTTAAAATTTCCTAAATACCTAAAAAAAAATGAAGGAGAACTAGTGCTACAGTTTTAGATGAGTACCTCGTAGCGGGATCCATT
This sequence comes from Tetrastigma voinierianum, assembly GCA_016808115.1. Classification (NCBI taxonomy): domain Eukaryota; kingdom Viridiplantae; phylum Streptophyta; class Magnoliopsida; order Vitales; family Vitaceae; genus Tetrastigma; species Tetrastigma voinierianum. The sequence continues at coordinate 43,266 of JAEQBH010005515.1, read as the reverse complement.
GGTGACTTCAATAAGTTGTTGGTACACTAGACATTAAATTCCCTTCAAACTTCAATTCCTAATTACCTGCAATCAAACTCAAAGGCCCTAGATTGTGGGAAGGATCCATTTTCTGTCCCATGTAGCGGGCAGTGAAGTCAATGACTCCCGGCTAGTTGGCTTAGGGCAATAGGCTTTGAAAGGCCCCACAAACTGTGCTCGGGATTCCGATTGGATTATCCACTTATTCTAATTCACTAGCTTATTTTTTGACTTTTTTTTTCTTCTTTTTCACTTTTTCTATTGTTTTTTTCATTTTTCTATTTTTAGTTAGGGCTCGATGGCAATCCCTTTTTGATTGGGTGTCTCATCACTTAGGTGGCTAGAATCCCCCAAGGTTAGTTGAATTCAAGACAAAGAGTCCGGGACCAAGGTATACAAGGGAGACCACAAGTGTGTGTGTGTGTGTGTGTGTGTGTGTGTGTGTGTGCGTGAGATTCCTTGAGAAATAGCTCCTTGAAGCATAAAGGAGGTGACTAAGCTAAGTCACCCATACCACGCAAGCATACAATTCCATATCATTTAAAAACCCAAGGGTCCTATTCCTCTTTACACTTGGCATTTTTGAATAGTCAGGTTCAAATGACCTTCACTAGCCAACAAGGCATCAAACTCACTCATAAGGAGACACAAAATAAATAAATAAAGAATGAAAAGCACATGCAACTAACAACCAAACAACTAACTAAAATGTAAGGATATATGTGCTGATTTGGAAATTTGTTTTTTTTTTTCTTTATGAATTCTTGAATTCACCTCGCAAAATTGAAATGAACATCGTCCCTCAATGTGAAACAAAACAAGAATGAATAATGAGTACCCCCAGGTTGACTGTCTCCGGAAGGCCCAATGAATATGGATCGCTTTGAGGCAAAGAGGTGTTGGTGAGGGGTTAGACCTAAGTCCAAATGGGATGCTTGAATATGCCTTCGGGTTCTTGCCGCCTGCATTCATCGAACTCAAGCTTTCAACCCTTTAGTCAAACCAGATTCAACTCCCAAAACCTGAAATTTAAAAACCAAAACACGTAGAAATAAAATCAAGCACAAAAATTTATTAAAAAAAAAAAGCTCAAAACTAACTACGAAATAGAAAAAAAGGAAATACAAATTTTTAAGCTCAGTCAGCTCCCATGAGCTGCTCATTTTGAGTCCAATAGACTCTACCTACCAATGATAGGTTGGTGTTTATTCCATCATTCTCTAAGAGGCTTATAGTTGTGCTCAATCAGCAACTTAAGCACATAGTCTTCCACAATCTTATTATTATTATTATTATTTTTTTATTTTAATTTTTTGTTTACAATGGTTCCTCTCAATTCGTTCAAGGAATGACGACTCATCCACTTCATAAGTTGGGATCGTCTTTCATTTTTCAATTCTTCATGATCTCACCCATAAAGTCATCTCCGGAAAGTCTCTACAACTTCTTTTACCTTTCATATGATTTTGGAGAAGTCGACTCTTTTCCTCCTTTCAAACTAAGTCTTTCGTTTCGTCATATCCTCACTTTTCGGGGCTTCTCAAGTTCTTCATTACCTCTTGGCATTTCTCTTCACTGTAGCTCCAGTTTTCTTCTTCAGATTCACCCCAAGAGTAGATGGCTTAATCCTCATGTTGTCCTTCAAAGGACATTGTAGCTTATATTCTCTTGTCGCCATTCATATTTTGCCACGGCTAGTTCTTCTATACTCATACTCTTCTCTTCTTTAGTTGTTCTTCTCAAATGTAAGTTGAGTACTAGAAGTGGCTATTGAGCTTCATCTCTTTCTCCTGCTATCGAATGGTGTATGCTGAATTTGAACATTAGCCTGTCAATTCCATTAATTGAACTTCTTGAGGATGTCGCACATTCAAAGATGAACTCTTTTCTTATATTTCAATCAATGTTGCTCTAACTTTGTCATTCTCTCATGCGGAGGTCAATTATCTCATTTGGATAAAAAACTGAGGCAACCTAACTTAGAGCAGTCCATTTCAGCCATTGATCTTGAAATTCAGGTTGTGCCATGGTAATGCAGTTTGAGTTCTTCTTAATTCATCCATAGCTTTCTAGGCTTGATCTTTGACTTGTGGAGACTGAAGAGTGTTATAGTCATATTCCATGAGGTACTGTGTGGCAATAAGCTACAACCAAGATTATAATTGTTCCAATATGAGGTACCTCCATACTAAACTTGAGTCATGTGCATATGTGGGTTCCTCACTTGATTTGTCACTCTTTGATGATACTCATTGGCCATTTGCCTCATTCCTAGTTGTTGATTAAGGAGAGCCAATGTATTTGTCAACTCGATGATTGGATCCATTGTGATTGAAACTTGTGCTTCTCTTTGCTCTCTAAGTAGTCTGTTTATGGTTCTCTCTAGCTCGGGATCGAAAGAAACTAGTTCTCCTTGACCCTATCTTCGTATGCATGCAGATTAACCTCCTGAAACCACAAACAAACAGTAGAGACCAAGTAACAAGCACGGATGTAAACTTCTCCCCGACAACGATGCCAAAAACTTAACGGACTCCTCGGAGGTAAAATTTTTGTAAAAACGAGGTCTCGTACGCCAAGTATACTGCTGAGTTTACATAGTATATCGGCTAGTCAAGTGTCGCCCCACAAGGAGAAGTGTGCTGTCTTGATGCGACTTTGCAGCTTTAAATATTGTTTGGACCTAAATCGTGATGAATTCCGATTAATAACAAGAAAAAACTAATCATATATTATTTGCTAAATCAGTGAGTATGAAAACTGAGGTTTGCCTTCACACCGCCACACTTTCGATGGATTTTAACCTAAATATATTATTCATTCAGTATATTAATTGATTTACGTTGACGGGTTGATCGTGCCTACAAGATATTCTCTCTCGAATATATTTTGCCTATCTCACCGAGTATGGTGTGCATCTATAACCAGGACTCGAAATGCTTAAATGTTTAAACCACTTAATGCCACACTTGGAACAGATATCATTTCTAGATTGACAGTGTTCCTCTATTCATATCCACAGGAGTCATCATCTCTCGATCTCGGACTCCCGACAAAACGCATGTGTTGGCCCGAACACTACCATGTAAATAAAATACAGAGGTAGAACAAGTCGAGATAAAATCAATCCATATAATGAATGAAAAACTTAATTAACCATTAATCCATTTGAAAATGTGAGCTACCATAGCTTACAAGAAATAAATCTAAATCTCTAAATCGAAAAAAGCATTAAGAGGGACATAAAGAAAGAGGATGAGAATAAACAATTTTGAGTGAATGCGTCATCTCCTTTTCTTCAAGATTTTCCCCTTCAAGATGTGTTCCTTAGGGTGTTTTCACCACTGAAAAGGAGCTACTCCCCCTTAGCTCAATCATCGCTGATCCTCTTTCTTTTCGATCGCGGTTTGAACTTTAAAACCCTCCATTATTGGCTCAAGTATTTAAAAAAATCCACACCCCAAAAACCAACTCACGAAAGTCATGGCGTTGTGCGATGGCTATCGTGGCGTCGGGATGCTTCATTTACGCAGCGTCCACGGCGTTAGTTCCGACATTGCGGCGTTGTTGGAGTCCCACATTTTGCTCGACTTCATAAGGCCATAACTTTGTCATTTGAACTCCGATTTGGGTGTACTTGGTACCGTTGGAAAGAAATTGAAGTGTAGAATACATCCATATATGGTTTGATGAAATAGGAGCTTATATGATGTCTGAAAACGTCAAAATGAGTAACTCTATTTGAAAGGTGTTGCGATGTTTCTTTGATTTTTCTTGAGCTTGGAACGCCTTCTTTGTTCGAAACTCGATTTTGGTGTTCTTAGTATCCTTGGAAAGCTCTTGCTTCAATTGGAGCTCATATGGTATCAGAAAATGTCAAAATACAGTAGCTACTTCTATAGTAGTTTTTCCACCTATTTTGCTCAATTCTACCAAATGGATGACTAGATCATAAGTATGAAGTTTTAGAGAATTAGGGCACTTATTTAACATAAAAACACTAGAAAAACTAACTAAATCATAGGGATAAAATGAGTATTTAAGATACTCATCAGGAGGGCTGCAAAGGCAGGAATGTCATAAAAGTGCTCATTGTGTAGGTCTTTGCCACTGCGGTCCAAATTACCTACAATTGGGCCATAGTAAAAAATGGGCCTTCTGATTTTGGAACTCGGAGACTGGACCTTAGAATTGTTAGCAGCTGGGGCCTGAGGAGGTGGAGACTGAGAGGGCTCCTACGACTGGGAACGGGAGGATTCGTTGGGGCCTGAGGTCTGAGCCCTCTTTTGAGGGGGGGCTACAGGCTGGTTGTGGATGTGAAGGACAAGGAGGTATTGCCCCAGTCCTTGTTTTGTATCTGTGAAAGGAAGGAGGGGCAGGAGCAGCCAATTGGGGTAGATTAGTAGGATTTGTTGTAGGGGCGGCACCAGGGGCAGGGGCCGGATGGGTTGGGGGTGGCCATGTGCCCTGGCTAGAGGTGAGGGCCTCACTCGAGGTTTGAAGGAGGCATTATGCCCTCCTTTGGTCTTTGCCATGGCCGAAGACTAAAGGAGCTAGGGTTCACAATAGAAAATGGGTTTTCATAAGGGAGGTACACAAAGGATGGGGGCTTCGGCTAGGATGGAGGATATGTAGGGGCTAGGGCTCCTATTTATAGATGAAGGGGCAAAATGTGAAGGGTCTATGATGGGGAGGATAAAAAACGGAGGGGAAGCTTGGGAAATGGAGGAGCACTAACGTGTAGGTTCTCAAGCCTAGGCACTGGCTTTGATGCTGCAAATTCTGTTCTTCTCTTTTTGAAAATTGGAGGGCACAAACAAAAAGGGGGTGGGAACTTGCGTTGCACAAGTTCGTAGGTTTGGGAAAGGGAAAAGTGGAGAAATGAGTTTGGCAGTCAAGGCAAGAGGGTTGCGAAATTTTCGCAACCCTTGCGAAATGGCCCTATGAAATTGGACTGCTCCTACGAAAATGCTCTGTGAAATTTCGCAGTGCGAAAATGGCCTGCTCTGTGAAATTAGCTTGGGCTGCGAAATTGGCCTGGGTTGCGAAATTTCGAATTTCGCAACCCTTGCGAAAAGGATATGCTTTCTAAAAAATTTTCTACTACACCACCTTACTTCAGTAATTGAGCAATTCCTACAAAACAAACACAGTAGTATCAAGTAAAAACACAGGAAAATGAAAAATCAATCTACTATTAAGGTTAAATTAAGGAAAATACGAGGGAAAATAAATAAAAATAATATAGAACAAAATAAAATAAAATATCAAACAAAAAGAAGTGGACTTTGCAGTCTCAGGAGAGACCGAGTCCACCCAAACCAACTCCTTAAAAATGTTCCTCCTTGTTTGGTGTGAAGGGGGCTGCATATGGCTTAAGTCTTTAGCCATTCACTTTGAATAGTTGGTTGTCTTTTGAGCTGAGTAATTCCACTGCTCCATTAGGATAGACTTGATGGATAATGAAGGGATAAATCACCTCGACTTGGGTTTGCCCAGTACAGCTTGAATCAGTAGAGTAACACTTGATCTCCTTTACGGAATTTTTTTTTGAGCCTATATCTAGTCATGCCATTTTTTTATCTCTCTTGCAGATTTTGAATTTAGGTGACATGTTCCCAATTCCATACAACTCATTAAAGTCAAGGAACCTCTTAAGGTCGGCTCTTTCTAAATCCAAATTCAGCTTCTTGATCGCCCACCATGCCTTGTATTCTATTTTCATAGGGAGGTGGCATGCTTTGCCATACACCAGGAGATAGGAGGACATCCTGAGAATTGTCTTGAAGGCGGTCCTGTGTCTTGTGAGATCCAGCAACTTGAGAGGGACCAGTCCTGTTGATTCACTACCTTCATCGGAATCATCTTAGTTTCACCAATTGTGAAACTCAGGCCCCAGTCCCGCAGTGCAGGATGGTAGGGGTGGCTTGATTATGTTTCACTCCATATTTAACTATGAGGGTTTCAAAGGGTTTGTTGCAAAAATGTGAACCCCCAACACTAATTATGGCCTTAAGCACCCTAAATATAGAGAAGAGGTTCTCTTTTAAAAACTTTAGTACGACCCTATGATCGTTTTCTTTGCAGGGAATTGCGCAAGCCCATTTGGACCAGTAATCAACCCCACGAGATGCGAATATCCCAAGTGGAATAGGTCCCATGAAATCAATGCCCCAAACATCAACAAGTCAACTACTAAGAGTTGGGTTCAAGATCTCGTGTGACGATGAAAGCTTCCTGCAGTCTTTGGCATTCGATCGCAACCTCGGCACATCTTGGGCATCGCTAAAGAGGAAGGCGATAGAACTGATTGAAGCACCTTCACCATTTGTCTTTTGTGAAACAAGTGACCTCCGGCATTTTTCATGGTAGTGACTAGAAATCCTGTGTTAATTAGTTAAAAATTACACACCTTCTAATGATCTTGTCCGCCGCAGTATTTGAATAAGTAATCCTCGATAGCCAAGGAATGAATTTTGGCAAAAAAGTATTTCTTATCTGTGCCTTCCATTAGTTGGACACCACATTAGCTCAGAAATTAGCAATAGGCCATGCTAAGAGCAGATTTCTCTGAGTAGCGATGATTTCTCAAAATTCATCGTAGATTGGATGGCCCGTGTGTGTTGTAGGCTATGGTCGATCACGGAAGGTGATTTGCACTCGTTAGGCCCTTTTCTTGTCTTTTGATGCGAAGATTAAATTCTGGAGTAGGAGAACCCATCTATTAAGCCTTGTCTTAGCATCTTGCTTGGTTAGAAGGTACTTCAAGCGGAATTAGTGCAATGAAAATACTGATGTTAGACCCCACAGTATACTCGAAGATTTGTGCAAGAACGACCATTCTGACCAGTTCATGCCTCTATGGTAGTGTAGTTTCTCTGAGCTTCATTCAAAGAGTTTTGCTTGCATAATAAACCACATAGGGCTTTCCATCTTCTCTTTTCCCAAGGGCGCCAGATAAGCGAGATCAGCCACTTTGTGGCTTGAGGTTGTTGCGATGAGGTCTCACTATTGGTGTAGTGGTCAGGTGGGGTTGAGCTCTTGAAGCTCTTTTGATAAAGTTCATCCTTTGAAACTTATTATCCGCCCTCAGCAGCTTATGGGGTTTTACAATTTGAATTCTTTATGAGACCTCCTAGGCTTGACATGGCTAAGGAACTATCTTACTGTCTTGACATTTATGGGGGGTGGTAGCTTGGAAATAAGCTCAACTTTGGCCTTATCAACCTCAATTCCCTTGTTGAAGATAACATGCCCCAGGAAAATTCCTTGATTCACCATAAAATGGAATTTCTCCCAATTAAGCACCAAGTTCTTTTCAATGCATCTATCGACACAATTTCAGTTGTTCGCCTCTCAGTACCCCATATGCAGTGATATCATCCATATACAATTCCATAATGCGCTCCACCATGTCACTAGAAATGTTGAGCATACATCTTTGGAATGTGGCAAGTGCATTATAGAGGCCAAAAGGCATTCTCTTGTAAGCATAAGTCCCAAATGGACAAGTGAAGGTGGTGGCTATACGGTCCTCGCGCGATCTCTATCAAATATCAGGAATACCCATCAAGAAGCAATAGAATGGGTTGCCCAGAAACTCTCAAGTTGATTGAGTGAAGGGTAAAGGTGGTCGTTTCTTATCTTGCATTTAGTCTCACGTAGTTTATGCTCACCCTCCAACCTGTGGTAAGGCGGGTAAGCACATCCTCTCCTCTTTCATTTGCCTGATGGTCACTTGACTTCTTTGGCACCACCTGAGTTGGACTCACCTAGGGACTATCGAAAATACGGTAAATAATGCCGACTTACAACAATTTGAGAACTTCTGTGCTTACTACCTCTCGGTGATAAGGAGATCCAATCGCCTTGTGGTTGTCTCACCGGCTCGCTTCCTCTTTCTCCATATAGATGCATTAGTTCAAACCAAAATGAATTAATCCCTTTTAGATCTGAAATTTTCTCCTCATTCAATGGCCTACTAGATTCTTTAAGGATGTCCGTAAGACTCCGCTTCTCCATGAGGCATTCAGCAATGAAGAAATCACAACTAGACACTACACCCTTCCAAATATGCATATTTTTAATTCCGCTGTGGAGAGGTTTGAGATCAAGATTTTGTGGCTCTATGCTTCCATCTTTTTCACTATCCCTCCCCGCCAACAAGGGAAGGACCCTTTTCTTCCGAAGGCCCATAAACCCCACACATAAATCTAGGCCTTCATGCGCCGTAAATTCTCGCTAGTTCCACAACTGGGCTTCCCGTAGTTGTCAGAGTCGAGACCGCCATCCGTATCGGTGTCAATCAAACATACCCTCGATCCTCCTCCACTGGGGTACGTGCTTTTACCAAGTAGAAAATTTTGAGTTCCAAAGCCATGTTCCCAAATGTTAGTTGCATAACTCCATTTCAGCAATTAATAATCGCATTTGAGGTAGCCAAGAATGGCCTCCCAAGGATGATGGGTACATAATTGGCTCCCATAGCAACTGGTTCAGTGTTAAGGACAACGAAGTCCACTAGGTAATGGAATATGTTCACTTGCACCAAGACATCTTCAACAGTGCCCTTAGGAATTTTAATTGACCTATCTGCTAAAGACAGGGTGATGGTGGTAGGTTTCAATTCTCCCGTACTCAATCGTTTGTAAACTGGTAGGGGTAGCAGGTTGACCCTAGCCCCCAAGTGCAATAATGCCTTCTCCACACAAGTCCCTCCAACACCTCCAGACAAAAGAAAGATACTTCCAAGTCAATATCTACCATGAAGTTTTGCACCACATGCAACTCCACTGTTTTATCAAGAACGCTTTGTCGATACTCAGCTCCCTTTCTTACAAGCAGTATAAGTCTTTAAGAACTTGGCATACGTTGGGACTTGTTTAATCATATCCAAAAGAGGGATGTTAACCTTCACCTGCCTTAACATTTCCGTAATCATTGTCGCTTCACCTTCTTTTACTTGGGTTGCATGAGGGAAATGGATGAGGCATGCTCTCCTTCATCATATCTTCTTTAACAATTCTTCCGCCTCTCTTTATCTTCTTATCATCTTCGCGGGTTGTGCATTGATTCAAGCATGCACAATGTGTGTGTTATGAATCAACAAAATTTATACCTAATCCATCGACATCGTCGTAGCATGACTACCGGCAAAGATAGTAGCTCTAGGGATCGAACACCGATGGGTTTTCGCTTTGCCAAATGATTTGTACAATGATTCAAAATGGTGAGGCTTCTTTGCTCGATTTGATTTGTACAAAACAAAGGGTTGTTATCACTATGTGTTAACGAAGGAACAAATAAAATGTAAAAAGAAGACCTTGAAGTTTCGGGCCACCAATTTGTATATGATATGGTTGCAAAGGTGTCCTCCCTGGTTATTTCTTCGCATTAGGCAAATGAGACATATAGTCATTTCCAAAACCATCTCTTTGTTTAACTTAAAAACCAACCCCAAGAATGGTTCCCTCTTCTAACTATGAAGTCTTTATCGGAGCATTTAATGTCTCTTTCAGCTTGAAATCTAGTATTTAACCTACCCTCGATGGCTCATAAATGACATCTAATGGATGTCAGTGTATCTACCATTAAGAATACACTGAACCAAAAAGCATGCCAAGTATTGACCAAGGAAAATACATCAAATAGCTTTTAAACCTAGTTTTGAAAGTTTGGAAAATAAATACGCAATACTTCTCAAGGCTCTTGAAAACAGGAAAACCCCAAAGAAACCGCATCAACCCGCTAGCAACCCTCCTCTTCAAGGTTTAGAGGCCTTAGCCAAACATCCTTTGAGCTCATCCTCAAAGGTGTTCGAAAACCCAGAAAGTGAGGTAAGAGGAGAGAGAAGAGAGCAAACGGGGCCGAGAACAAAATGTGAATAAAAATGCTTAAATGAAAGTTAGGTTACAAAATGTTCATAAGTGATGGTTTATATAGCCTACAAAAAGGTGAAAAATACCAATTTATCCTGATTAGTATCATTACGTTGAGGGTGTAGATGGAAAAACCGAAATCCGGGAGTCGCTTTTGTACCCAAAAACATGAAGTGTAAATACTGTTATAGCTGTACTTCCCGCTATGTAGCGAATTTTCGCTATCATAGAGAAATTTATGTAGCGAAATACACCACATAGCTTAAATTTTTCGCTGAGTGCACTGCGAAAAATTTCGCTATTCTAAATAAATTCTCTTTCTGTTTTCTCCCGGCCAGATCCCGCGCATAATCCACCGCATCCAGCTTGTTTCCCAACTTCAATTTCTTCATTCCCGGCCATGTAAATTCGAATATAAATCATAGAACTCTGTAAATCAGCTCAACTTCTCGATATGCTTAGCTCGACATATGGTAGGATAGGTTTATGAAACTTGCAAAAAACTACCACAAACAACCCTCGAAATACAATCATTAAGCACTGTAAGGACCTACACGTGTCAATAATTAATATGATTAGTAATAATAAAAGCACTCAAACCTATCTTAAATAGGCTCAAAATAGCACTCGGGCACTAATCAAGCATTGTCAAGCCAACCTGCGACCACTCCCCAAAGTGATGATCGCCTCACTTCATCTATCTCTGGGAGTAGGTTCACTCAGCGCAGGATATTTCATGGACTCCGGCTCGGGTCGTGTTTGTGAAGGAAATTTTCCCTCGCACTTCGCTGTCGGTCGGGTTAACTTTGAAATTGAATACTGCAGGTTGTTAACTTTTTGAGCAATTTCACTCTGGAACCCATCTATTCTCTTATTCAAGGTGCTTCCACTCGCATCACCTCCGATTTTCGACATTCACGCCTCGCTTCCTTTACAAAATTAGCTCACCACTTACTCAGTTCGCATTGCTTGCCTCAACTCGGAGATGTTGGGATTATGGTAGTCAGGCCCGATGAAGAGCCATACTGGGTGGGTTTTCGCGTGAGCGTGGGGAGCATATTGTGGAGGCAGCTTCGCTTCTAAGAGATTCTCAGTGGTTCCTCCAATTAGGGTTATTTCCATAAGGTGCATTAATTGGAGGCTTGTATTGACCAACAAAATTGGCTTGATCAACAAACATCTCTCTTACTGGCGGAATGGTGGGACACTACTCTCCCACGTGCTCAGTTGACTGACAGATGAAGCATGGCTTGTTTAGCACAGGAGTTTTAGTCACTGCTTGCACCTCATGATGGTTTCTCATTTCCAATTCTTCTAACCTTCTAGCTAAGGTTGAAATTTTGGCCTTCGTATCCAAGTCCTCCGGAAGGGAATACATGCCACCCCTTATGCTGGTTTGAGGTTTCATTCTTTCCATTTCTCTTGGGTTAGGCTCATCCCAACCTTTTGAAGCTGCAGCTACATACCCCAGAAAATCCAAAGCTTCTTCTAGATTTTTTCTCAAGAAGTCTCCTCCACACATAGTCTCCAGTAATTGCTTCATGGCAGGAGAAATCCCATCATAAAAATGGTTGACTAATAGCCAAGTGTCAAACCCATGGAGAAGAAAGGCATCGAGTGCTTCCATATACCTTTCCTAGCATTCATAGAATTTTTCATTCTCATTAGCTGAGAAGGTGGAAATCGCTTCTCTTCGCTCGCTTGCTCTATGAGCAGGAGAAAATTTTTAGAACTCAACCCGCATCTCACCCAATTCCCATGGTTCTTAGCTTAGGAGTTGAGCCAAATTGGGCTTTATCCTTTAATGAAAAGAAAAGCTAAATCCTTATTAAGTCTCAGTAGAAAATTTTGAAGGTGTTGCAAACCTCTTCAAATTCCTAGATATGTGTATAAGGGTTCTCACTCTCCATAACATGGAAAGTGGGAAAGAGTGGCATAAGGTAAGATCTAACAATCATTTCCTTTAGTCGATGCACACGCAGAGGGTGCACTCATCCGTGGAGGTGTACTGGTCCCCACTGACCGAAATGACTGAGGTTCTTGCCCACTCCCTACTCGACTCGCCGCCTTCATGTAGGTTCCATCTGGGTCAAAATCTGGCCGACTCTAGAACTGCTTTCATATGATCTACGTGGATTCCCGTGGGGACACCGATGAATCAATCTCGCTTAAACTTCTAAACCATTGGAGCATAAACTCCTACATGAAAAACAAGACAGCACCAACAAGAAACAAAGAAAATTCTACCAACAAGGATTAATGTTAGCTAAAAAAAATAAAAGATTTAAACAATATAATGAAATTAAGTTACCTAGAAGTAAACTGCTAGATAGAACGAAAGGAGAAAGAAATTCACCAGAACTTCTGATGAGGATCACAAGTGTTCAGAACTATGTCATTTGCACTAAGGCAACATCCCCAACAACGACGCCATTTGATTCGTGGTGTATTTATGTGTAACCCGTAGGGTATTCTGAATCAACAATATTTATAACCTAACACCTCGTACTGGCGTAGCATAGCTACTATAGCACAGTGGTTCTAGGATCGTCCACAAGGATGGGTTTTCTTCGTGTAAATGACTCACACTGAAGTTTAAACTAGTGAATTCATTTTGGATTTTGGGTTTTCATAAAAAGTGAGGAGTTTTGTGGTGAAAACTACAAGTAAAATGAGTTAAAATGTAAAATAGGAATCCTTAAAGTGTTAGGTCACTGAGTTTAGGTTCCTAAGGAAAGGAGGGTTTCTGGTCTTTTCTCGCATCGTGGAGGATGACCTATAGTTATCTCCCAAGACAGATCTTCATTTAGCTATAAAAACTACCCCCATTAAATATCTTTGAAAATGTCATTCACTGGCCATTAATGCTCTCAGTCGTTAAAACACATGTCTCCTCGTTCACCTCCAACGCCCATAAATGATAACTAATGAACATCACTAGATCTAACATTAAGCATCCATTGAGCCCTAAAAGCTTACCAAATAATAACCATTCAAGGTGACTCGAAGGGATCAAAACCTAAAGTTAAATCGGAGAGCAAGACGGTAGTGAATACCGCGTGAAAATATGGAAACCCACGTCTCAGATCCCTTACCCAATGGCCTCTACTCAAGGAGGAAGGGCTCTACTACCCTCTCCGATTTTTCATCCTCATAGATTGTTTGGCCAGTGAGAAAATGACAGAAAGTGAGAGAAAATGAGAGAAAAAGCGCAGGCTTCTAGAAGCTTTTCCAATTTCAATGAATGAATCATTACAAAGTCTTGTCTCTAGCATATATGCCATACTGCATATACAATTTACCAAAATATCAAAACATAAACACTATTACATAGGGACAAATTTGGAAGAGATCAAAAAGAGTACAAAAGTCATCGTGAGCAATAAATTCGCAGTTAAGGTAATGCAGCCCGCTGAATTTTCATAGGTCAGGAAAATTCATTAACCCGTGAAATTCCCTCGGGGCAGGGCAACGTGAATTCGCAACCCTGTGAAATTTTGCAACCCTTACAAAATTTCCAAGGTTGCTTGGTTCTTCTTTGCACTACTTCTCTTCTTCCAATTTTTGATCTGCAGCTATGATTTCAACTTGAATTCCCCGTGATTGAGCTAACTCACTAACCTTAGCATAACTGGCTTGTGAAAACTATAAAATTCACCATAAAATATGATCAGTAGCATAACTAGGTCGTTAACATGCCAACTAGGTTAATTAGGCTGATTACTACGCAAAAAGTGCTCAAAAAATGTAGTAATAAGAGTGTAAACAACACCGTTCGGGTAGCACCGCCTCGAACCCGGTTTAACCATGGGACTTTCAGAAGTATGAACCCCTCTGGATGGTCGAAAGCCTCCCAAAGGTTTGATGGCGTCAAAAGATGCCTAAAGTCCATCTCGATGCTCGAGACACTCAACACCCTTACCAACACATCAAACTGAGTCGAGCTTAGATCGTCCACAAGTTTCCCCAACCTGCCTTGCCACCACAAATGAACGAATTTAAGGTGGGTAAAACTTTAAATAATGTAATGAAACAATCAAGGCAAGGGACAAAAATAGACTTAGATCCTTACACCAAACCCGGCAGATCGAGGATCCTGGTGGTTCACCCGGAATTCCTCGTGAGCATGGGATCTTTTGCACATCCCCAAGCACCAAACAACAACACATTACCTTGCGGGCTCGTTTCTACTGGCTAAAGGGCAAGTTCGCTACTAGTTCAGCGATTATCACAAGAACCACCATGTTCCCTAGATTATGTCGCTTTAGGAGTATGCATATGAGACTCCTTCTAAAACCTAAATGCACCTCATATTTTCTATTTAATACGCATACCCCCAACAAAGGAATAATATTTATGTGGGTATGCATAGGATGGATTCCGGTAAAGTGAAAAAACTAATGCATTAAGGGTGGAAAAGGGAACCTCAACCCCTCATTGATATGACTTTTCGACCAATAGATGAAATTCATTCCACCTCGATCCTCTTCCATACAGTTCGTAAATCGAGGTCCTGAGGAAACAAAAAAAACACAGACATTAGGAGGAAAAGAAAACTTTCCATAACGCCCGCCTAGGGCCCCAACAGGCTCGAGCCACTGCTATGATCTCTGGGGCTGGTGTCAACAAGAGAAGGAACGTCCTCATAAGAAGTTGAGGACAAATCCTTGTCCACGCAGCACCTAACGTTATCTTCTCCTCTGGCTATCCTTTGAGTACCTCTATCACCGATAATGCAGGACGCCCAAAACTCTGGCTCCTAAGACTCCCCAAACTTGAATTCAACTCGCCTATTCGGGAGAGTCTAACTCATAGAAGGAGGTTAAACACACCCTTTTATTCATACTAACCTACCTACCATGAAAGAAATACCAGCCCAGAAGTTTTGTGGGTGAGTGCTCCCAATGGGATTCGCGCGACTCCCCCACCGCCTGGCGGCGGCACTCAGCATTCAGCCCCTTGAACTTCACCCCGAACACTCAACAAAACCTAAGGGCCCTAGGCTGTGGGAAACTTCCATCCTCTGTCCCATGTAACGGGCAATGAATTCATTGGCTCTCAGCCAGTTGTTTCAAGGCATTAGGCTTGGAAAAGCCCCTCGGACTGTGCCTAGGATTCCAACTAGAAGATTCCGCTTATTCTATTCATACTTTCTTTTTTTATCTTGCTATTTTTTTTTCTTAACTGGGGCTTGATGGAAATCCTTTTTTTCTAAGGTGTCCCATCACTTAGGTGTTTAGAAACCCCCAAGGTTCGTTGAACATTTGTAAGCCTGGTCCGGAGCCTAGGCATACCCTGGAGATCACATGTGTGGGCTGCAGACTAATCGAATCAAGCTTGAACACCCATGAGGTGACCCACTATGTCCCCTTCTATCCAAACATGTAATTCCCGAGCATCTAACAACCTATGATCCTTTCTATGACTTGCACTGCGGTTTTTTTTCTAAAAGATTTGAAGAGGTCAAAAGGATCTCGACAGAAATCATGGCATCACTCACACATACAACCTAACATAACCCTAAAACCTGAGACAAACTAAAACAGGAAACAAGAAATAAACAAGAAACGCATAAATCAACACAGAAACAGACACACTAAAGAAAGAAACACATAAATAAACACAAATAAAACCCGATCACCCACACCCCCTAAACAAGAGCGAATAGTGTCCTTAATGTCTATAGAATAGCAAGAGAGGGTGGAGTGAACTCCCCTGGTGATCACTCGGATCACTGCGGTGGTGGTAAAGGTGGCATGTTAGAGGCGAAGAGCTAGGCAAGCTGCTCCTGGATAGACTGCTGGTTGTGGAGGATGGTCGCTTGGTTGCGCATGACTACGCACATGTCGGCCTTGAGTGCATCCATATCATGGCTGATGATGACCCCAGGTTCCCGCTGCCTCATCCCAATACGCATCAAATCGATGGTGAGGTCCCTGTGACTTCGTTCCTCCAAAGGTAGTGGAAGGATCGACGGATCCTCCTCCTGCGATAGCTGTGGTGGTGGGGGTTAGGTGGATGACTGCCCGACCCCTCCTTGGGATCCCAAATCTAAACTGGTACTCTCTAAGCTCATCCTCATCGGAGGGCTCATTACCCGAGTCATATACCTCCTTTGGTCTTGGTACACTTGGTTTGTATTTCTTAACCATGATTGCCTTGATCAAGTGCATCCAAGCCTCATTATCCTCTAAGGGCACCCCAGCTTGCTTGCATAGGCCATAGATAAGAAAGGTGCCTAGTTCACCCGCATCTTTTTATAAAGGACGCCGTCGACATTAAATGGAATGTCCTCGATAATGGCGATAGTCAGCCGCCTCGCTGTCACTTCACACACATTACCGTCTGAATGAGACGCGATGAGGAAGTGATGCCATACCTTAGAATTTAGCCAACAGCCAGCCTCAAGTGCACAAGGTGCCTTCACTATTAAGTTTTCCACTCCTGCGGCCCATCGGGTCAACATCCTAAGCAATTCCTGATAGTTTGACGCTTCGCTGAGCCCATCATGCACCTCGTGGTTAACCCAGTTTCTGTGTTATAGTACGATTGATAGATTCGCAATGAGTTCACCAACACCGCATCAACTGACCTTTTTAGCATATGATGCGAGACTGGCGAGAACCTGCACCACACTTGTCGCGTTCGGCCAGAGGTCAGCAAAGAGCTGGCCATCCTTTGCTCACAATGGTTTCACAAAGAAATCATCAGTGGTGGCGAAACCCCCTTCTCCCTCGATGAAGACCTATTCTTTGAGATGGGGTTGAATTTATCGCATCTCATTGTCAAATTTGTCATGATCATAACTATGAGTAAGCTCTTCACTTGCCCGACTTCTTTTCGAGCTAGCTTTTGTCTTTTCGAAGACATGGTAGGACTTAGGTTGCTGAGATGGGAACTGGTGGCCCAGGCTTTGTGAACAATCCTAAACGAGCACCTAGACTCCCAATGTGCTCAATTCAATCCTTAGTCTCTAAACAATGTGAAAATTCCCACTTATTTAATTTGTCGAACACTTGGTGGGCAGTAGTGGGCACACTAGTCTTTGGCTTGAAATGGTTGGTCCTACAAACTCAACTCACTGACTTACACGCTTCGAAACTCAACTGAATCCAAAAGTCTCCCAAAAACTTTAGGAATCGCCTTGACTCAACCAATTGTAAGGTCTATGGTCAGTTCTCTAGTTTATCTGTGAACAACAGAAGAACCCTAGATTTTTTAAGATCAAAGGTGAGGCTTACGCTGCTGAAGGTCTCAAAATGCACTAGGAAGAGATTGAAAGAGGTTGGATGGATGAATCTACAAATCCAAGAGAAGAGCGTAAGGTTTTCAAAGAGCTGGGGTTCGAAAGTGAGAAAACAGTGTGTTCGTGCAAGGTCATAAACACAGGCCAACGCCGCGATGTTCGGGCCAACGTCGCGATGTTCCCAAGAGTCACTTAAGCCAATGACGAGACGTTGAAATCCAACGTCACGACATTCCTGAGCATAATCAATCCAATGTGACAACGTTGAGGCCAAAGTCGCAACCTTCCTGAGATAGGTCCAAAATGTGGTCTTCCAACATCGCGACGTTGAGACCCAACACCGCGACGTGACAGAGGCTTGTTTTTTCGAATTCTTTCAACGTCGTGACGTTATAGTGAGGGTCAATTTCAATTTTTTTACAAAACTTTCTAAGTTTGAGAAAACTCCCTGAATGAAGCTCTAACCCCTTTGTACTACTGGAATGAGTTTCTCGAACTAGCTCCCGGCTGCCACTTCTATCTCGGATCCTGAAAACAAACAAGCAAACATTTCACCAGCTTTATGTGCCCTAGAAAAATGTGCTTTAAGCAGAAAAGAAACAAAAAACATAAAAACATGCAAAACTAAAAACACCTCAAACTACACTACGGAAAGAAAAACATCAAAGGTCTTGGGTTGCCTCCCAAGTAGCGCTTTGTTTAATGTCGCTAGATTCGACTCGACTTCGCATCTCAATGTCGGACTTCAAATGAAACCTGAATGCTAACACATTCCATAGTGCTCAAAAAACACCGGGTCAAGGTGGATGAAATATCTTGGCTTCCATGCCCTTAACCCTCTCGTGTCTTTTCAGGTAACAATGGGCTTATCCCTGCTAGCCACTCGAGTCGCTCGCAAGATCTCCTTGTGGTACAATTCCGAGAAATCTTCATCAGGATCATCATCCTGATGCTTCAGTAATAGGGAATACATGGAAAGTGACCTCATCTCCTTGGACTCTCAATTTAAGCTCACCTTCTTGCACATTGATTTGAGCCTTTCCTATGGCTAAGAAGGGTCTACCAAGTATGATGGGAACTGTGTCATCTTCTTCCATGTCCAAGATGACGAAGTCTACTAGAAAGATGAATTTACCCACTTTTACTAGGACATTTTCAATTATACCCCAAGGGTGTCAGGACCTCGCTACCACTGCAAATTAATTTGGTTGGCCGATTTTGGCCCCAACCTCAACCTTTAAACATTGAGAGGCATCAAGTTGATGCTTGCTCCCAAGTCAAAGGGCTTTCCCCCGATACCCTGCCTCTAGAGAATGGTATAGCAAAGCTGCATCTGGATCTCGATGTTTTGTAGGGGAGTTTCTTACAGGATTGAGCCGCATTCCTCAGCTTAAGGTGATGGTCCCATATTCCTCCAACTCTTCTTTACTTTGCCAAGATCTTTTTCATGAACTTCACGTAACTTGGCATGTTCTCCAGTTCATCCATAAAGGGTATATTGATATGTAGTTTCTTGAAGATATCAAGAAACTTTGTAAACTGCTTCTCTAACTTACCCTTCTTCAAACGTTGAGGATACGGAATTGGTATGGTGGGTTCATCCTCTCTTGCCTATTTCTCGATCTCTTTCCTTACTTTATTGACATCGACTAATCTCGTCTCTCGGAGCCGCTCCCCTTGCATTTGATCTTTCGGGCTGACCTGATCTTCCTCTTTAATTTCCCTTTCTATTACCACTGGTTGTTGGCCCGGTATTTCCAACTCTCTCCCACTCCTTAGAGTGATGGCCTTGCAAGATATTTCCCTCCCTCCTTGGGTTTACTCCTCAATTGCTTGGTAAAGAACCCCGTCAGCCTTTCCGCACTCAGCCATTCGGGCCCATTCGCACCTCTAAGTTTCCTCGGGCCACATACCCGATTGTTCAACTAGGTGGCCTAGTTCTGCATATTCGCCTTTGTCTCATTCATAAAGGCAGTATGGGAAGTAAGAATTTGAGCAAGGGCTTGTTCTAAGTCCACTTTTTTTCTTTGATGGCGATTCGCTCACTCGGGGTGGTGGCATGTTGTTCTAATTGTTCCTCCATCCATAATTCCTCGTCATTGCTATTACGCCACCCTCGCCTTGATTCCGATTCGATAATTGTTGTTCTATAATGACGTCTACTGGCTGCGGGCTGATTAAACCTCGACACATACTGAGCATGCTCTACTATTTGTTGTCCCAAATGACATTCTGCACTATTGTGTTGTCCTCCACAGAATTTGCATAACTCCCATGGGTTGTTCTGAACAACATTTACGATACCTTGTTATCTTTATAGCTGTTTAGTGAGCTGAGTGACATGATTAACCAAATTATTGAGGACCTCGTTATTTATGCCTCCTACAGCCGTTCCCGGTGTAAGCATATCCCTAGGCCACTGATTGCTATTAGTAGCCGTATCCTCCAGGATTTCATATGCTTGGTCCGTAGTTTTCTTCATTAGTGTACCCCCTGCTAAGGCATCTATAACTGTTCTGGTCGCATCCCTCAAACCATTATAAAAAGAGTGGACTTGCATCCATCTGGTCAGCCTGTGGTGTGGTCACCTCCTTAACAATTCATGAAATCTCTCCCATGCTTCAGCTAAGTTCTTTCCCTCCAATTGTCTAAAAGTATTGATCTCTTGCACTAGTTATGCAATCTTCGGCTAAGGAAGAACTTTGTCAGAACTTTGCACCAAGTCATCTACGAGGTATTGAATCCTCGTGGCCGACTGGCCAACCAATGTGTAGCTCTATCACCTAGTAACAGTGGGATCAATCTCAGTCTGAGCGCTTCTTCTGTCACCCTATTGTACTTTATCGTGTCACATACTTCGATGAAGTTTGATATATGTATGTTCGGATTCTCACTTGGCAGTCCATGGAACAGAATGTTCTGAAACATTTGCAGTGTTACTATTTTCAGCTCAAAATTGTTCGCTTGAATAGGTGGTCTTTGGATAGAAGACTGAACTACCATAGGCGGTAAAGTGAACTCTTCTAGCAACATAAACGGATCATCTGGCTATATAAATGGCCTAGGCGCATAATTCCTACCATTATTCTATCTCGACTTTACTGATCAAGCCATTCGCCCCGATCTTGTTCTTCTTCATTGTTCTACATGACTACTAGATCTCTCTTTTGATGCAAGATTTCTTTGTTCTCTGTGGTAATCTGTAAGGTTCTTTTATCTGTGGATCGCACAGAAGTAGTTGAACTTGACCTCGTCTTCGCATACACTCCCGGTAACCTTCACTGCAATCACATGCACAAACACAAAGACCAAATTACAAGCACTTGTATAAAAAAAATAAAATGAAAAGAAAAAAAAAATCTAGAGTAATATCTAATTGCACTATTGTCAATATCAACACTAAACTTTTCCTCGGCAAAGGCGCCAAAAACTTGATAGGGCTTCAGCGTGATGTGTAAATTGTATAAACTGGGTAAATTGCCTATATGCGCAAGTGCACGCATCGTATCAAGTAATACAGTGTACCTATGTACGAATATCGATCCACAGGGAGAAGTGTGTTGAATACTGGAATTAGCTCTATGATATTATATGGACTTAGACTTTCAATTAATTTCTAATTAATGTAGAGAACTAAAACCAAATCTAAACGACTTGTAAAATTACCAGATGAAAACTGTGGCTCTCGCCTCCCGCCTACATTCGACGGATTTTTACTCTGCAGGATTTATTCATTCACTTATTGATTCATGCCACAGAGGTGCAATTTGAATCAACAAAATTTATATCCTAAGATTCCATCGTAGCAAAACTACTCGCAAAGATAGCGGTCTAGGTTGAACTCAAGGATGGGTTTTCATGCGAAGTGAGTCACAGACCTAAAATGGTGTGTTTCCACTTCGATTTGGGGTTTCTTGTAAAAACAAATGAGGTTGATGGCTTGAAAACGTGAATCTATTATAGGGAACAAAGTGTTACGTAAATCCTTGAAGCTCTGGCCACTCGGGCATGGGGTTCTAAGGCAAACTATAATGTCCTGTCCTTTTCCTCAAGGCTGGGAGGATGACCTATAGTCATTTCCGAACCTGGATCTATGTTTAGCCATAAAGATTCGAACCCCGAAAGTTTTCTCCTAGTATACAACATTTATTGACCACTGTTTCAAGGAAGTAAACTCGCCTGATCTAACCTACAGGAGCAAATAAATGGCAACTAAGTTAGCAACAAAGTGGGATCTAGCAATAAGTATCTCATCGAGCCTTGAAATCTTGCCAGCCGTCACTCAGGTACATCGCGCTGATTCAAACTCATCGTGAGATGCAGAACATAAATGATAATAAATGCCCATATGGCATAGGTGGACAAGGTTTTTACCTCAAAACTTCCACCCAAAGGGCCCTCTCTCTTCTTCAAGGACGGTAGGGGTTTACCTAAGCATCCTCGAGTCATTATCCTCAAGTGCTCGTCGATGATAAAATGTGAGAAAGTGGGGAGAAAATGAGTGAAAATCACACTCCGCAGAGTCAAAGCTTTGGCGCCTACCTTATTGATTGATGGATTGATTGATTTTACAGAAATTACTGGAGCATTTATATACTCGCTCAGAGTCAAGGAAATTACAAAAAGTATGAACAACAAAATTACATCGAGGCAATTCTTGGTACAAAACTATGCAGCAAATAAAAAATAACACAAAGAAACAGGCGTTGCAAAAATTCCGCAATACCGCAATGCTCACTTCTCCTCCGTACGAATTCCACCTGCCTTCTGATTTGTACATGCAACTTTGAGTTTGGCTCGGGATCTTTGTATTTGAATTGACTCGAAGATAATGGTGTAACTGGCTTGCAAAACTACAAAAAATATCCACAAAATATGACAGTAGTATAGTCGGGACCTCAATGTATCAATTGGGTTATTTAAGTTGATTAGTACACAAAAAGTGCTCAAAACCTGCAATGAATAAGGCTCAATATAGCACTATTTAAACTCAATCACTCCCTCAACTCGAAAACATCAAGTATCCCTTTAGCAATGACAAAAAGCAAGGAAGAGCGACAGGCTATGCTCATTCAAAAGGAATGGTATTTTCAAAAAGTGTATGGATAAGTAATGCCCTACCCTCAGTGTGAATGATTGAGACCCTGCACAACAACCAACTTGGGAGAATAAATGCCATACAGGACCAAGTTTAGAAAGAGTATATATCCCAAGGGAATTGACCTGAAACTTCCACCAAAATCTAAGTGTTTATATGATCAGTTTTCAACAATAACCTACTAAACTGCTCTCCCCTAACCAAGCTACTGCCAAGTCCTAGCACATTGACCAACCTAAATAAATCTGGTTCCACTCTTTTGTCATATTTCTTTGTATTGTAGGATGCAATGCCGAGAAACTCCACCTCACTAAAGTCCGCGGTAACTGGTCCACCGATAACTCCCAACCAACTAAGGCTTACAGGCATGTCAGTGAGAATCTTTAGACCATTAACTCCTGTTTCACCTTGACCCGAATGAATTCGAAATTCCAGCACCTACGACTCGCTAAACCTCACTCATCCACTCACATGTAGCGAAAGAATCGAGCCCAGGGTCTTCAACCAACTAAGGCTAGGCACCAGCTTTAAAGACTTTCATTGTGAACCCTGTGGGACCGTGCTCTCTAAGCTTCAAGGTAAAGCCAGCCGCGGCTTCTTCTCTTTCTTTCTTTTTCTTTCTTTCTTTTTCTTTTTCTTTGTCTTTTTCTTTTTCTTTTGGAAGACTTCATATCGGGCCTCTGGGGGGGAACCATAACCTTGCAAGTGGTCAATGAAACTAGTAGGTTTGCACGACAAGGGAGTTATGCGCTTCTCAAAGCAAGGTAAAAACTCGATGTGCACAAGGTGTGGCTAGCTAAAGGTGGAAGAAAAGATTGAATTAATAGAGATCAACCGACCAACCACTTAATCATGTATGGAACTAATCTAGTATCAATGGCATCGTTGTTTCAATTTTTCAACTCGCAGTTAGTAAAACCACAAATATATATATATATATATATATATATATATATATGAGGGCAAAATTGTTGCAAATGAGTTAAGAAACCTGAGTTAACTGATATGTATAACAAAGGTGTGTCACTAAATTTTCGCCTTTTCAAAAATGGGCTTAAAGAAGCAAAGCAAGCCACTAAACATACAAAATGGCCTCATACAATATGCAGTAGACTAAAAAAAGCGTAAAAAAATGATATCCAAAGTATAAAAATCACTTCCTTCACTAACTCCCCCCCAACCAAGTGTGCCATTGACCGCAATGGGTGTGGATTGGAAAGGTAGTGGAGGAAGTGCTACCTCCTCAATCGCAGCCTGAAGAGGGCGTCTCATCGACAGCCGAGGTGCCGCCGGTGGAGGGTCAGAATCGGGCCGCAACCGCTAGGACATCAAGGAGTCTCAGGGTCAAGCTACGGAGGTACCCTGGCCTTGTCAAGTAGGAGCTGCTGGGCCCGAGCAGTACATATGGGAGATCGCAGGAGGCCTATGACTCGAATCCGCATGAGGACGGCCCGATCTCAGTGTGAGTATGGCGCCAGTCCGAGCCATGGTAGCCTCAAGGCGAGTCATCCCGGGCTTTGCGAGGGTCGCATGAGCAAATGCAAATGATGCCGATGTAGAGGAGAATATTGAGACCGGTGATCCATGATGGTATGTTTCCAGCGGAAAGAAGAGAGACCGCTGAGTAGGAAGTAAAGTGCTCACCACATCACCATCCTGGTAGCATGCATTGTAAGCAAAGGCCCCGAAAGACAGAGGGCACGGAGTCTGGCTAGTGACTAGATCTCTGAGGGGCGACATCGATCCCGGGAGGGTGCCTGAGTTCGAGATCCCAACATGCTCCACTCAGGGCTGCTCCTAGAATACTCGACACCCTACCGGTCCTACCGGGCCTCGGAGGGCGAAGGTGAAAAGAGCTAGGCATGTCGCCACCGATCAATCTGCAGAAGGATGGCCTCAAAGTCACGACGACGCTCCAATCTAGGCTCATCAAGGAAGCCAATATGCTCAAGCACCTGGCATAGAATACTTGGGAATAAGAGAGGCGTGGACTCATCTCGAGGTAGACTCTTACGATGGACCTTGTCCTCAAAATGGAACAAGGAAGTCATAATAAGTCTACTGGTCAACCAAAAGCCCCCGAGATGCGACATAGGCCCCAAGATGGCTCTCCTCTCAACTACAGGCCGAGCGAAAATATTAGACCTCGACGTGATCTATGGGGAAGAGGTTGACACACGACGGAGCTGCCTCCTCAACACACCCGTCCCTGGCCAGAAGGTTCTATTAACGACGCCATTTGATTCGTGCCACAGTAGGTGTAACGAAATAAAAAAATTTATATCCTAGGATTCCTATTGTCGTAGCAAAGCTACTACAGTATAGTGGTCTAGGGTCGAACTCAAGGATGGGTTTTCATGCGGGCTGAGCCAAGTGACTGAAATGGTGTTTCCACTTTGATTTAGGGCTCTTGTAAAACAAAGGGGAGGCCGATGGCTCAAAACCGTGAACTATAGGAAATAAAGGGTAAAAGAAATCCTTGAAGTTTCGGGCCACCTGGCTTAGGGTTCTAAGGAAACTATAATGTCCCTGTCCTTTCCTCGTTGTCAGGAGGATGACCTATAGTCATTTCCCCGAACTCGGATCTATGTTTAGCCATAAAGACTGAACTCCTAAAAGTTTTCTCCTAGTATACACATTTATTGACCATTAATGTTTCAAGGAAGAACAGCCCTGGATCTAACTCCTCGTTGTATAAATAAATAAAACTAAGCCAGCATCAAAGGATCTAGCAATAAGTATCTCACCCGAGCCTCAAAGCTTGCCAAGACTAGCCACTCAAAAAGTGCCACCGCTGTGGATTCAAGCCTAACGTGAGATTTAAAACATAAATGATAATAAATGCCCGCTGCACAGGACAAGCATTTACCTCAAAACTCCACCTAGTGGCACCCTCTTTAAGGATGAGGGGGTTTAGCCAAGCATCCCTGGAGCCGTCATCCCCAAGGAGTGCTCAACGATGAGAAAATGCGAGAAAGGGGGAGAACAATGAGAGAAAATCACACCCTCAGGAAAGCTGAATGCTTTGGCGCCAATTTTATTGATTGATGGATTGATTGATTTTACAGAGCTTGATTGAGGCTTATATACTACTTAGAGTCAAGGAAATTAAAAAAAAGTATGAAACAACAAAATTACATTAAGGGCAATTTTGGTACAAAACAACAAAAAGCAGTCACAAAGTGGTCAACACAGCAAACAGGGCAGGTTGCAAAAATTTGCAGGCTACAAAAATTTGTAACACTGCAAAATCTCTGCAATGCTCACTCTCCCTCTATATTTAGCTCCAATTGCCTTCTTATTTGTTCATGCAGCTTCTAGTTCAGCTCGGGATCTTTGTATTTGAATTGACTTGAAGATAATGGTGTAATTGGCTTGCAAAACTACAAAAAATATCCACAAAATATGATTAGAAAAGGTCGGACCTTAGTGTATCAATCAAGCATTTAAGTTGATTAGTACATAAAAAGTTCTCAAAACCTGCAATGAACAAGGCTGAAAACAACACTATTTAGGCACTAATCATCTATTAATGAATTCTAGTTGACGGGGTGATCGTGCCTACGAGATATCCTCTCTCGAGGTAATCTGCCTATCTCGCTAGTAGGGTTGGGCGCATCTCTTCCTCGACCTTGAACTTTGAAAAGCTCAAATGCTCAAACCCTAATCGCCAAATTTGGAACCGGGATTTCTCTATTCGTCGATTGACCAAGTGTCGCTCTACTCATATCTTTGGGAGTCCTTATCTCTCGATCTCGGATACCCGGCAAGATCATATCAATGTTTGCCAGACATTACCATGAAAATAAACCATAGAGATAGAGTAAGTCGATATAACTCATGAATAAACCGAATAAATAGAATTAAACCCTTAATCCATAACAACCGGTGAAAGTGTGGTTCAACAAAAACCTAGAAATAAATCTAGAAACATAATGAAAGTTATTACAAAACATCAAGTATATAAATCCATTGATACTGAGAAGAGAAATACAAATGGCTACCCAGTTTTCACGATCTCTGTCAGCTCCCGCTTCGTGTTCCGCTCTCCTCATCTCGTACGTCGTCGATGCTCCAAAATTAGATTCCATGCTTTTATAATCTCCGTCAGAGGAATCAGACGCCGACGCCGCAACATTGTCGCTTTTGTCTTTTACTTTTGTTGACCAAACGTCGCGACGTTGCAACGTCACGACGTTGGCACGTTGCGATGTTGGTGCTGGGTCTTCACTTCTTCTTCTTCACATGTCCACAAAGCTTTCAAAAACCATCATATTCACCTGTAATGCACAAAAGACCCAAAAATCATATATCGGGCAATAATGCAATTCTATTAGTTTATATAAAATAGAACTAAAACAAAGTAAAGACGCGGGTATGACATGAGTGTTTTGCACACTCATCAGTCCCTATAAGCAATGCTTCTCGATTTTTATGAGATGGTTATTCTTAGCCGTTGGCGGCTAGCCATCGACGACCCTAAGCGCATCAGGAAGCTTAAGTCCTTCAAGTCACTTCTCCATTTATATAAGATGATTTATTCTAAGCCCTTGGCGGCTAGGCCTCGGGACCAAGAAGTCCTTGTCGCCCAGTTGGTAATATAGTAAACAAATGTGCTCGTCAAATATTTTGGCAAATGATATTTTCATTCAAAAGCTAAATGTCGAGAACAAACCTCCTTGGTTTGTTATAGTACATTCTCATGCGGAGGAGGCATCGACGAACCAACCTGGTCAACCACATCTCGAGGGAGAGGTGTAGGGGGCTTAACTACATTTATCTAAACTTCAGAATATGATGACGACTGGCTCTACACTTACCTTCATCAGAGGTCTGAAAGTCCCTCCTCTATAGGTTTTGTTAACCCTCAACATCCCATGTGCTACGCAAATTTCAACAAGCCCGCACTAGTAGTACTACTATCCCTCCACGGACAACTCTTGGTCACCACGAGCAATCCGTCAATCCTCCCGTGATAACTAACAATAGTTCAGATTGGTCCTAATAAAACCAAGCGCTTCTTTGTTATACTAAGCCCGCACCCGATAGCACTCCATACATTCTCGCCTTCGCAAATGAACTTTACGCTCAATCTCCGTTAATGTGGAGGCCATGCAACCACCCCTGGGCTTAATGAGTTTTGTGAAGTCCTTCTATTTCATCTCGATTTAGCGATAAAGTAGTTTCTGATATGTCTTCAAGCTCTCAAATACCACATCAGCCTCCAACTTTGGCACCATCTTCACCTCAGCGACAAAGGTTTCACTCTCTTTGGCGAGATCGACCCACTTCAATCGAGCCTCCTCTAAGTCCTTCTCTAGCTGCAGAACCCGAGAGTCATCCTCCACATTAGTGTACAGCTCTTGAGCCCCCTCCCGCTTATGGCATAAATGGCTTAGTTGGAAGCACCAGGTTGCAAGATTCTCACCATATAGAGCCTAAAATTCTCATCTCAGAAAGCAATCCCTATGTCAGGAATGACAAGTAAAAATAATTGATAAAAACGAAAGAAGCTACTTACCGAGGCAGCCATCTAGAAGGGGGTTGAGTCCTTTAAGAGCCCCACACCCTCTACGTAGCCTCCTTCTCGTACGCTGCTCATAACTAGGAGATCACCTCCTCGTCCGGGTCCTTTAAGAGTTGATCCTCAAACAACGACAAGTCTGACATAAGTGCCTCTAGGGAAGGAGGGGACGTCGGTTTCTCCACATGAGGTCCTAAGAAGCATTACCTCTTCTTTCCCCTTTGCGCCACTATAATCACTAGTGGGGTCATACGACTCACTCACTCCACAACTCTTTATCCCTCCACGAGGTTGGGAAGGCAATAACGCCTCCTCAAGTGGTTTCGTGAAGATTTGGGAAGAAAGTCGACACTTCTACGGCCAACCACGAGGGTAGAGGTGTCGACGCCCTCGTAAAGATCTAAAAGTGGTCAGATGACTCAAATATACCCTATCAATTTTCTGGACTGTTTAGGTATATTATAAGCTAAATAAGAATTTTCTAAATAAAATTGTAGACAAGGGTAAAGTGGTCATTACCACTGAGGACATAAATGGCATAACCAATAAGTTGATATGCAATTATGGAAATCGTGAAAGACGATGCCAAAAATGAAATTTAATAAGTTAGGTGCAAATAAGAGAAATGGGGGACCAAGATGCAAAAATGAGAAAATAAATTAAAATGACTCTCGCCAAACATGGCCTTAACAAAACATGGATTTAAGACCAAATTTGGTCTTAAATTGGGAGAGAGAACCGTAGAAAGGGAGAGAAGAGAAGAGGAAAAGAGAGAAGAAGAGGAAAAGGAAGAGAAGAAGAAGAGAAGAGAAGTTCAAGCAAGATCAAAGGTATGGAACTTTGGATTTTTGTATGGACCTATGAATTCTTGTATGAATTTCCATACAATTGTAATGAGATTTGTAGTCATTTCCAAACCTGTGAGTTTGATAAAAGTTCATCCCAACATGGGTTTCTTGTTGGTAATTGATTTCTTTCTAGGGTTTTGATAGGATTTCATCCTAACCCAAAGATTATTGAGAGTAAGGTGGGTAAAACCCCAAATGGCACAAGAAATACATGGAATCCTCCCTTTGAGGTTGGATTCATGGTTTAATTGCAAAGTAAAGAGCTCGGGGCTAGACAAACCCTAACAAAATTTTTGTATTTGGTATGTGTATGGGCTATGACCCATATTAGAATTGTTTTTGGGAGAAAATCATGAAAGGTTTTGATGAAAGATATGTATTGAATGATAATTTGAGTAGAAAAGAGATTATAAGATGAATTTGGAGTGGTCTTAACGTGTTTATGGAGTATTGGGTTGATTTGGGTAACAACATATGGAAAATGAGAAAACATACCTTCCGGGCATTTTTGCGACATACCAGACATTTAAATATGTACCTGACACTCAACATGTACCTGACACCCTTCCGTAATAACCGAACCTTGATTAAGACTCCAAAAAGTTCCATTTTCATTCTATTCGAGATAGGTTTGGGTGCCGCAAGACTAATCATGTCAATTAAGCCAATTGAGGTGTTCATGTCCACTTAAGATCACTTATGCCGCTTCTCGAGGTTATTTTTGGTTATTTTATAAAGTTTTGCATGTAACGCTATCTGATATCGAGATATATGCTGAACCATGAAGATTGAACCCATTTATCAGCCATCAAACATATCAAAATTCAATGAAGAAATGAAGGCAAAGTGAAGAAGAAGAGATGCAGTAGAGGTGCAGTGTGCAATGCAGAGCAACAGCAATTCCAGGAAATTTCGCTATGACGCAAAATTTACCGGGATTCCGAAATCTCAAGCAGCAATCATAGCTAAAATTTCAATCCTAGCTGAATTGAGAAATTTCGCTAGGCTAGCGAAAATTCGCTATATAGCGAAAATCACTGCAAGGCTCATTTAAATTATACATTTTCGCTTATTCTAAAATATTACCAGTTAGCTTAGTTTCATAGCTAGCTAAATTGACTGTGCATGAAATTTTGTGATTTCGCTTATCTCTGCCCACTCAAGCAAAGCATGAAATTCCCCGCTAGGCTAGCTAAAATTTTCGCTACCTAGCGAAACTGTCTCCGTACAGCGAAATTCCTCGCCTTGTCATTTTGCGGTAATTAATGCCAACCGACTGCTGTGTATTACCTCCAGTTCCTCGTTTTTCTTAGCCAAAACTTTGTGCTTTCAGATTTTCATACATTGGGTGGTCTATATAAACCCCCATCATTTTCGTAACCCTAAGCAATCTTTTGGCAACTTTTCATTTATGTAAATATCTCCCGCAGCTTTCAGTTTAGGTTTTGCTTTTCTCTCTTCTCTCTCCTCTTCTTTCATTCTCTAGGTCGTTAAACACCCCTCTCGAGGATGACAACTCAAGAGATGCTTGGCTGCTCTCATACCTTTGAAGAGAGGTTGCTAGCTTGGTTTTGGGGTTGTCGCAGGTTGTCTTCATGTTTTTAATGCCACAGTATCAGATTTATGGCTCCTGCCTTTCCAAACTAGGGTTTAATACTTAATGTCATTACTGGGCCAATACTTACTATGCTTAGTAAGGCCAAGGTATACTTATTGTTGGATACACCATATTCTTTAGATGGCCTTTTAATGCAGCCACCGAAATGAGGGGTCGAGTGCTGGGTTTTAAACCGAAAAGGGCCGTGAATGCATGTCGCCTCGTGTTGACTCAAATAGAGTGTTTCTAGGTTAGGTTTTCTAAGTAAACAAAGATCCTGCTATGGCTTCGACTCATGTAAGCCACTGGGCCATGATGCGAGGATAAACCCGAGGACACTCATAATTCCCATGTTGTCAAGCTAGTAACCTAAACCTTCAAAGCTGCCTTTCATTTTACACTTCATATTTTCAGTTATTACGCTTGGATCAACAACAAACAACTCACACTGCTAAAACAAAATCCAAAAATCCAAACTAAAAGTTCACCATTTTCACCGATGCAAGTCATTCATGTGGATGAAAACCCATCCTGCGTTGTTCGACCCAGATTCACTATGTCGCAAAGAGTTTTACCACGGGGCAAGAGGGAGGAATATATAGGAAATGAATTTTGCTGATTCCGCCACTCTACCGTGGCACGAATCAAATGGCCGCCGCCGGGATGGTGCCAAACTACGTTGATAAGTCAAGGTACTTCGTGATCAACACTGCAAGAAGGGTGACCTTTTTAATTTTTGAATTTCAAATGGTTTAACCGCAAGTTTTCACTACTTTTCGCTATTGCACCGTTGTTAGATACGTCATTTTATTTTAGCTAACAATAACCCGTAAGTTTGTTTTGTGCTATTTCGTGTCTCGCCAGGTAACAGTGCTTATGCACCACCGGGAAAGGGAGACACGTAGACTAAGGTGAGAATCGCATAATTCAACTTGAACAAAGTTGTGAAATCGCCATGGCCATCAGAGAATATGGATCCTCTTACCCGA
Organism: Tetrastigma voinierianum; assembly: GCA_016808115.1. NCBI lineage: Eukaryota > Viridiplantae > Streptophyta > Magnoliopsida > Vitales > Vitaceae > Tetrastigma > Tetrastigma voinierianum. Next base: position 12,065 of record JAEQBH010005515.1, on the reverse strand, counting down.
GAGGAACGCTAGAGTCAAACTGCACCCCAGTTGAACTAACAAATTTACAGTCACGTAGGGAAACACATACACCCTCTTAGAGTCAAGTGTCCCATCTCGTGATCATCATACCCCGGCCGAAGATGTAGCAGTGAGGCCCTATTTAGTGCCCCTACTTCTAATTCTTTCACGCAGATAGAGAATGAAAATCCATATTCGCATATAAGGGATTTTGAGGAGGTATGTGCGTAATTACTTCTCTAAGGAAGGTATCACTGACATGGATGTGTTCAAGCTGAAAGCATTTCCACTGACACTGAAGGACAAGGCCAAATATTCAATTCACCGAGGCCGAGAACGATCAAATCGGGCCGATCTTCTTCTAAACCGAATTTTTGAAGAAATTCCTTCACAATACAAAGACCAACAATAAGAGACAGATCTACACTTACTGCCTATAATAATGAGAAGTTCTACCAAAGGTCAGGAAAGATTCATGGAGACCATCAATGCATGTCCAATTCACTCTGCTTTTGATACATGGATGCTAGTGAACCATTTTTATAGATGGTATGTCTCCAATTCATGAAGCAACTATCGAGACTATGTGGAGGTAACTTTTGAGCAAAACCCTGACGTAGGCCATGAATTTTTGAACTATGTGGCCAAAACCTCAAAGGCAATGTGGGATGAACCAATCCAAGGGGAAGCCGAAGATCAAAGCCTTCGAACTAACCGAGGGAGGGCATGTATGCACTTTCCTCGGGGTCACAGAGATGAAAGCAAACTGACCACTTTAACTAGAAGATTGATGAGCTGAAATGAAAAATCGCCATGAAATGCAAATGGGTGAAATGAGTTATCTACATCCCAACTTTCGCTTCAATTTTCTACCAATAGTCACCCCGAGGAGTTAATCGGGCCAAGAGCATGCCTGATACCCCAAATCAAAATAAACTACCCATGATGTCGCTCCATATGAACACTTGTTTAACTCGGAGAAATCATCCAAACCTCGTCATAAGCCTAAACCCCGCAAACGCCCTCCGTAAGCACAAAGAAGAGTTTGTTCCACTTCAATACAACAACACCTCCTACTTTTCTCCCGTTGAACAGTGCAACTTAAACTTAAGTAAAGTAGTAGGCACGTTTGTAGAAGAACAGAAGGTGCCGAATGTTCAAACTAATCGTAAAATTCGCTTGGAAGCAAAGATAGTTCACTAAATGAAACTGACAATATGCATTCCTCAAATTTCAAGACTATCCAACCAATACCGCAGTGGTTCGTAAGAGGGGAAGGTTCCCTTCCAAATACAAAGAATATAAGAAGTGGAGAGCATGAAATAGCCCTGACTAATGATCCAAATGCAAGAACTGATGAAGTTAAGGCAATGGTGACTTTAAGAAGTGGTAAAGAACTGGGACCAACAATTCCAACTCTAGCCACCGCCTCTCACGCAGTCGACCCACCATGTTAAGATCACAAGAATGTAGAGGGGAGGTGAGTTAACAACGTACCTCCTCCATCTCTACTGTGCTCTTCAAAAAGAAAAGTCTCCGCTAACTAATCAAAAATTCTAGAAGTTTCGCAGCAGGTGTGCTGCACATTCCTCTCCTTGACAGATCAAACAAGTCCCAACCTACGCAAAGCTGATGATTTATACCAGCAAAAGAGGTCTCAATGTAAATAAAAAGGCCTTTTCACCGAAAGAGTAAGTGAGTGTTATCATTGAGTGCAAAACTCTAGTGAAATATAAAGACCCAGATGTCCAAATAACTTCGGTTATTGGGAGTAACAGGAGAAAGCACTATTAGGACTTAGGAGCTAGTGTGAACCTTCCGCTCATATTCTATGTACAAGAATTAGGTTTGGGAGAACTGAAACCCACTTCCATCATCACAATTCATTACTATACTTACAGGTCTATTAAAATACCGAAGGAACCATTGAGGATGTGGTATTAATACAAGTGGACCGATTTTATTACCTGCTGGATTTCACAGACTCGAGACAGAGCGCTGGTGCGGGGAGCCAATCATGTGCCCATCATTTTAGGAGGCCATTCGCTACTTCGGAACGTTACAACTACTGCCGGAATGTTATGCAACTCACATTTGGGAATATGACCTTAGAACTCAATATTTTCATTTGAGTAAAAGGCATATGCACTCCTAAGAAGCATGACCGTGAAGAAGTTCGTATAATAGATGCAAATTCTTGGTGCCAATGTATACAATGAGCAAAGAAAGTAGATACACCCCGTAGTTATCCAAGTGCCTCGGAGGCCAACAGAACCTCAAAGCATGAGCTTAGTATGTGGCTGGAGGAGAAAACTATAAATCCTACCCTATTAACTAGTGATTTAACCAAGGGAAACTCACAGCTTAGAACTCAAACCCTCCTACTGAGCCAAGTACGGTACTGAAAGAAAAACGGGCAAGGTCTGGCCAGATTTCATCATCGTTGACTACTCAAGTAAGAGAATAACCTGCTGCACTCTCAAAAGGAACAAGCAAGCATCAGTGGCACTCTCTCGATTTAAAAGGCATAAACTCAAGAATCGCACTCCATCACATTTCACGAAGAGGAGTCAAAGCGTCGCAGCAACCACACTGAGGTTTCAACCCCCACCTGCAGGAAGTAGTTCGCATTGAGGTCCTGAAATTGTCTGAAGTCGTATCATTTACTCCATTTCCTGATAGCACTCGGGTGAGCCCTACTCGTGTGGTGCCTCTAAGAAGTCAAGTGACAACCTGTGAAAAATGAAAAGGGTGAAGAATTGTCTACAATGACTCACTACCGGCCTGAGTGTGCATAGATTATAGGAGGCTCAATGAGGTAACAAGAAAATATCACTTCCTGCCATTTATCGATCACCCTTGAAAGAGTTTCCTGACACCCATTCTATCTTGATGGTGGCTCAGTGGTATTTCCTGATGTGATCATCTGCAGGATCATGAAAAGCACTACTTCATCATTCCATTCGTACATATGCTTATAGAAGGGATGCCTTTTAGTCTTTGCAACGCCCCTGCCACTTTCGTAGATGATGTAAAACACATTGATGTAAGGCTAGCATGTTCACGATATGGTGGAGCGCATAATGGAAGTATACATTGATGACATCACTGTATATGGAGGCGATTTTGAGGAATGCCTGACTAATCTGGAGGCCATCCTGAAAAGGTGCATAGAGAAGAACCTGGTGCTTAACTAGGAGAAGTTCCATTTTATGGTTAACCAAGGAATTGTACTGGGGCACATTATTTCCAGCAAGGGAATAGAAGTTGATAAAGCAAAGATTGAACTTATTTCCAAATCATTGGCCCTCAACGAATGTGTAAAACACAGTAATTCTCGTCAAGTGTGCTTCTACGTATGCTCATTAAAGACTTCTCAAGATTGCTAAACCCATGTACAAGCTTCTAGAGAAAGATGCTAAATTTATTTGGAAGAAAGAATGCCAGGAGAGCTTTGAAGAGCTAAAATCCCATTCGACCACTCGGCCCCAATAAAGATTTAGCACCTAATCGCGCTGCCTTTGAAGTGATGTGTGATGCCAAAGTGATCTTGGTCGGCTTGCGCTTCTACCAAAGAGAAAAATGGGAACCTCATGTAATTTATTATGCAAGCAAACCTTGAAAAAGCACAAAGGAATTATACTACTACAGAAGGAATTGTCATGAAGTGGGTCTATGCTTGCATAAATTCGAGCATACTGTCGGGTCTGATATAGTCATTTTTACAGACCATTCCGCTTGAAGTATCTCTCCCCGACTAAGCAAAATGCGAAAGCAAGGCCTAGCCCGATGGGTTCTTTTTACTTTCGTGGAGTTTAACTTGCAAATTAAAGACAAGAAGGGAGTAGAAAATGTGGTGGCAGATCATCTTTCAAGGTTAACAATAGCACATGACACTCATAGCCCACCCATCAATGATGAATTCCCTGAAGAATCCCTAATGCATCTGGTAAAAACTCCCTGGTATGCTCACATTGCCAATTTCCCCGCCTACAGGAAATCCCATCAGCGGAAAAAGAACAGATGTATGTATTTCTCATGGCGATCCATCTTTATTATTGGGAAGAACCTTCTTGTTCAACATCGTGCGTATCAAATAATCAGGAAGTGCGGCTCCTGCGAGGAACAAGCTAGTGGAATTCCCGAAAGCACCGCTATGAGAGTGCCTCGTGGGCGGCTTCGGCTCTCATTCCCGTAAAACAAATGACGAAGGTGTCAGCAAATTCGTTTCTACCGGGCCTTCCTTGTTCAAGGAAGCACACCAAATGTGCCGCATATGTGATAGATGTCAAAGACTCGGGAAGTTGTCTCGCCGTCACATGATGCCTTTGATCCCAATTTTAGTAGTCGAGCTATTCATGTGCAAGTATTGATTTTTACGGGACTTTCCCATGTCGTATGGTCATACGTACATTTTGGTGGGAGTGGACTACGTGTCCAAGTGGGTTGAAGCAATCCCCTGCAAAACCAATGACCACAGGGTGGTACTTAAATTCTTGAAAGCAAACATCTTTTCTAGGTTCGGGGTGCCAAAAGCCATTATTATTAACATGGAGGTTCCATTTCAGAATAAACTATTTGAAAACCTCATACAAATATGGTGTGAAACACAAAGTGGCCACCCCTTACCACCCTCAAACAAGTGGCCAAGTAGAACTTGCCAATAGGGAGATTAAGACTATTCTAATGAAGGTGGTAAACGCCAATAGGAAAGATTGGTCCATCAAACTGCTTGATTCGCTGTGGGCCTATAGAACAGCTTTCAAGACAAACCTGGGAGTGTCCCCTTATCGATTGGTCTATGGTAAGGCATGTCACCTTCCAGTGGAAATCGAGTACAAAGCGTGGTGGGCGATCAAGAAGCTGAACATGGATCTAAGTAGAGCCGGAGTTAAGAGGTTCCTTGATCTCAATGAGTTGGAAGAAATACGAAATGATGCATACTTGAATTCTAAGATTGCAAAAGAAAGATCAAAAAAATGGCATGACCGTATTGATAATCGAAGAAATTCAGCGTAAGGGGACTAAGTCCTCCCGTATGACTCCAAACTCCATCTATTTCCGGCAAGCTTCAAATCGCGATGGATCGGTCCATTCATTGTTCAAACAGCTTAATTTAATGGTTCGAAGGACTCAGCCTGATCCAAATGATGATAGGGTGATCGTGAGTCACGGACAAAGGGTGAAGCCCTATATCAGGTGTTGCATCATCAAAGGGAGGAAATTCTCCTAACGATCTCCCCCGAGTCTTGCACCATGTCTAAGGCGAAGCACGTTTGGTTCCAAAGAGCCACTGCTTGGCCTCATAATACTAACAATGGAAATGCCCCCTTCTCCAGCCATCATGATTAAGGTGGTACATTCCCATCCATTAGTTTGCATTCTATGCCAGCTTTATTTTTCTTTACACCTTTGCATATCACTTTTTGTGCCTCCATTTTATGTAATCGTATTTGTCTTCAATTGAACAATTGAATTGCTTTAATTGGACAATTGAATTGCCTTTAATTGAAAAATTGAAACCTTGCATGTTACCTTACTGTTCAAACAATTCCATGTTTGAAGAAATTTTTGGTCAGTTGAAGTTCCATCATGCTCAACCTTGAACATTCCACCTTAAGCTAATTCACACACTGCATACCAGATTATACCAATAGGTTGTGAAATTGTTTGCCTCCTTTCACTTTGCATAGCGCCTTGTGTATGATGGTGGCAACCTATGATAGATTTGTGTTAATATATTTGAAGACCAATGTAGTCTTCCAAAAAAGGAAAAGAAAAGAAAAAGCAAAAAGAAAAGAAAAGAAAAAAAGAAAAAAGAAAAAGAAAAAATAAAGTCGTGACACTTTGCCTTGAAACCCGAGCACGGTCCGAGGGGGTATATGGCGGAAAGCTCTTTGAAGCCCGATGCCCTAAACCTAATTGGCTGGGAGCCATCGATTTAGTGTTCTATACCTGTGAAATGGGTAGAGTTTAACGTGTTGTAGGTGCTTTTAATTCTTGAAGTCATTCGAGTCCGGGTGAAGCCTCGTAGGAGTTTGTGGTCAAGGATCCTTTTGGCTTGATGCCCTAATCCTTAATTGGTTGGGAGTCATCTGGGACCCGCCACATGACTTAAGTGAAGCTCTGCTTTAAGCATTGCAACTTTCTACAAAAGAAGCCGACAAAGAAAGAAAAGTGTAGCTTATTCCTATATAGGTTGTTCAACAGCCTTAAGGCCATGCCAAGATTAGGTTGGGGGAGAAATAATTTTGCAACTTATTGGCTCGATCCGGTTATATTTAGGAATCATTAGACTTTGGTGGAAATTGTGCCAGAACCATGGATCCACATTGACCTAAAATTGTTCTTGTATGGTTTTTGGCTCTGTACGCCGGTTTCCAAACTTGCGTCAATTTTCGCTTTAAAGGCAATGTTTATATGTACATATACCTTTTTGAACCATAAACTTTTTGAGAATTCACTGCATGCATCTCCTTTTTGTTTTTGCATTGCTAAGAGACTAGCAACGTTTCGGTTGGGGGGTGTGATTAGTACCCAAAAAGTGCCATTTTGAGCCCTATTTGAGATAGGTTTTGGGTGCTTTTTGCGCACTAATCATGTCAATTAAGCCAATTGAGGTGTTCATGTCCACTTAGTATCACTTATGCCGTTTCGAGGTTATTTTTGTTATTTCTAAGTGTGTTTTTGTATGTACGGCCATTTGATATCGAGATATATGTGCTGAACCATGAAGATTGAACCCATTTATCCCATCAAACATATCAAAAATTCAAAATGAAGAAAATGAAGGCAAAGTGAAGAAGATGAGATGCAAGAGGAGGCAGCTGTGCAATGCAGCAACAATTCCAAGAAATTTCATTGATTGCGAAATTTCGCTAGGCTAGCTAAATTTCGCCTATATAGCCAAAATCCACCGTGCTCTAGCAAATTCATACATTCGTCATTCTAAATATTTCGCTAGGCTAGCGAAATTTAACTAGCTAGCGAAATTGACTGTGCATAGCGAAATTTTGTGATTTCGCTATCTCTGTCCAATTTCGCTAGGCTAGCGAAATTTCGCTAGGCTAGCGAAATTTTCGCTACCTAGCGAAATTGTCCCTGCATAGCGAAATTCCCTGCCTTGTCATTTTTTGTGTAATTAATGCCAACCGACCATGGTGCATTACCTCCCTCGTCTCTTGCTTTTAGCCAAAAACTTTAGGCTTTCATAGATTTTAAGACATTGGGTGGTCTATATAAACCCCCACTACTTTGTGTAACCCTAAGCAATCTTTTGGCAACTTTCATTTATGTAAATATTCCAGCTTTCAATACTTTTAGGTTTTCTTTTCTCTTCTCTCTCCTCTTTCTTCATTTTCTAGGTCGCAAACACCCCTCTTGAGGATGACAACTCACGAGATGCTTGGCTAAGCCTCATAGCTTTGAAGAGGAGGGTTGCTAGCTTGGTTTTGGGTTGCTGCAGGTTGTCTTCATGTTTTGAATGCCATGTGCATCAGATTTATGGCTCCCCAAATTTTCCAAAAACTAGGGTTTAATATCATTTAATGTCATTATTTCTACTAATACTTACGCCATGCTTTAGGGTACAAAGGTGGCTCTATTGTTAGATGCACTGTTATTCTTTAGATGGCCTTTACGAGCCACTGAAATGAGGTTGAGTGCTAGGGTTTTAAACTGAAAGGGGCTGTGAATGCATGTTGCCCAAAGGGTTGGACTCAAATAGGCTGTTTCTAGGGTTAGGCTTTCTGAAGTAAACAAAGATCCTAAGTATGGTTGACTATAAAGCTGCTTGCCATGATGCGAGGATAAAACCCGAGGACACTTGTTACCCCCATGTTGTCAAGCTAGTAACCTAAACCTTCAAAGTTACCATTTCACACTTCATTTTCAGTTATTACAGTTGATCAGCAGTCAAACAACTCACACTGTTTTTGAAACAAAATCCAAAAATCCAAACTAAAAGTTTCACCATTTTCACACTGATGCAATTCATTCATAGGATGAAAACCCATCCCCGTGTTCGACCCTAGACCACTATGCTACAGTAGCTTGACTACGGTAGTAGGAGGAATATAGGAAACAAATTTTGTTGATTCCGCTCACCCTACCGTGGCACGAATCAAACCTGTACCGGTACAGGTCACACATGTACCGATACACTCTGCTCTATTTTGACCAGTTTTCGTATTTTAGCCATAACTTGCTCATTTCTTATCCGATTTTAGTGATTCAAGTGGATAATTAAACTAGACTTCAAGGAGAACCAAACATCAAATATGTACCTTCAAATTCTTGATTCTATGTGGCCCAAAATTCACTCAACCGGGGCCATGTTCAAGCTTAAATTTCTGGTTCGTTATTGAACATAGAGTAAATCCGTGTTGTTTAGGACATAACTGAGTTTCAAGGGTTCGACGGGGTGATTCCACTGAGAAGAAACCCTTAGCACCTTAGATTTGAAGGAGTATAAAATAAAAAGTGGCTTTAAATATGGAGTCAAGACACTGGAATATGAGTATTACAAACTGTCCCAAGTGTAATATCGGTAAATTGACTAGTTTGGCATGAAAATGCCATAACTTTAGTTTGGATGATCCGATTGGGATGATTCCAATTTCTAAGTAAAGTAGATTCATAAAGGAATAAGAATACATGAATGAGGTATGATTTCATAGACATCATACTTGATAAGTATATGGTTCATGTGTATTGTAGTAATGGTGAAACAAAGGGAAAAATATAGAAAATGCAACATGTATAAATGTGTTCATGAAAAACATGAACGTGATATGGAAAAAGAAAATGAACTGAAACATGAATACGAATATGAAGGGCAATATGTCAGTGAACACATAATGGTTAAGTTATATGATTATTATATCACATATAACCGAAAATGATAACAAATGATAGGAAATATATGAATGACTATATGAAATGAATATATGAAGGAGTATATGGAATGGAGTATATGAAACGTATACGAATGAGTATGAATGAGTATACGGAATGAGTATAAGGCAAATAAGTACATAGATTGAGTATATCTTTGAAAAGATAATACGAAAGGAAATTGAATTGAAATGTGAGTATGATCTGCTATGAATGTTATTTGTGAAATATATATAAGTATATATATATTGACTTAATTATTGTTATTCGAATGTTTGTCATACATATGCATGTGTGCATGTATTTGAACTATGTTTAAATTACTGCATAAAAAAGTAAATTGATTTGATATGTATCATTGAATGACTGACATGACGGATTCACTAAACTGAATTTCGTCATGAAGGTAATCAGAAATATTGAATGTGAAATCACATTTTCTTTACTGAATCTAATTAACATGACGGATTCACTCAACTGAATTCGTGAATTAAGGTAAATCGTAATTGCCAATATGAAATCACATTGCTATCGAATGACAAACATGACAGAGATTCCCCGCGAATTTGTCATGAATGCTCCATTTCTATAGCCATATGTGAGATGGTAATAATTGAATGCGAAATCACATCAAGCACGAATTTAATAAATGCGCGTGATTCCTGCTTAATCTGGTCGGAATGTCAACTTCTATATTAAGCATGTGAGATTTTTAATAATTGAATGCAAAATCACATTGCTATTGAATGACAAACAGGACAGGATTTCCCTAAGTGAATCTTTCGTGAATGTCGACTTCTATAGCCATATGTGAGACGGTAATAATTAAATGCGAAATCACATTGCTACTGAATGACAAATAGGACAGGATTCCCCAAGTCAATCTGTCGTGAATGTCAACTTCTATAGCTATATGTGAAATCACAAACCGAAAAGTGAAAAATGACATTAAATATTGTAATTGTTTGCTATCTTTTATATTACATGTATATAGTAAAAGGCATTATTTTGTAAATGCATTTTGTTAAATGTATCGTTACGGGTCTTTGAATTTGTAAGTTTTTATGGGATTGCCCGAAATGAAGTGCTTTCGCGTAATTAAAAAGTCTAAAATGGAATTACACAAACAAATGTTTCGGGAAGATAATTGAAAATGTCGGAGTAAACCGAGCTCCAGCTTGGATCCGCCAACCGGGTCAAGTCGAGAATTCGGGTCGCGACACTTTTGAAAATAAAAATTTAATAAAACGAAACAAAATGTTTTGATTGAAAATGTCGAAGTAAACCGGGCTCCAGCTTGAATCCGCCAACCGGGTCAAGTAAGGGATTTGGGTCGCGACACTTTCGAAAATGAAAATTTAATAAAACGATAACTAAAAGAATTAAACGGGCATCCCAAATCATAAAATGTAATTGCTAAAGGGATTTGATTAATGGCTTCGGCCGTGATAATGATATGAGTCTAATATGTATTGGTATTAGTCTGATTTGACCCTGCATGTATTTAATATGACTTGATATATTCCGATTTGCCATTGTAGAAGTATAAGTTTACTTTGAATATGATCTGATATGTCATACATGTAGAAGAGATGAGTTACAACCTGTAAAAGACATGACATAGGGAATTAATATGAACAAGATAATGATATGGAATCTGAAAAAAAGGATAAAATCTACATGTATAATATGATATGAGTTAGAAGTCACATAAGAATAGGCTTTGTTATATGCATAAGGACAAGAAAAATGTAAAAAGATTGTGACGGCGAGTATTGTTATTGGTCATTACTGTCTATATGTTCCCACTAAGAGTAAAGCTTAGCACGGGTGTTCAATCCGTGTAGGTACTGAAGAGGAGATAAAAAGGGACAAAAGGATATCTCCACACCAAAGAATACGGGCCATCTCAGAGATAGGTGCTCACCAGCACTATTTTCCGCGATCTCTGATGTTTGTATTAGATATGTACATGTATAAGTACTTGGAACTTAACATATGTGTAGAGATTTTAATGGATACCACCTCGTGGTGGAAGTTCTTTTATATGTAAATGATTTTTGGTTGTTATAAAATTATTTGTATAACGGCTGTATAAGTTAAGCTCGAAAAAAAAAAAATGTAAAGAGGTCGATATTTCGCTTCCCCAAACCGTTCGAATCAATCGTCGGACTGAATCGGGCGTGATAAGAATGCAAGAGTAGCCTTCCTTAGCCGAGGAATGAAAGCTCTTCCTCCCGCCTGTTCAGGTCTTTGGTGGACCGCTCATTTATGTAGCTCGGACATGTCGTCCGCCTCTAACTTCCCTGGCCTTTTCAGTCGAGTGGGTTACAATTTGCGAAGGGAAGGAGTGACCAGTGGAAACATTTCACCAACATCACCTCCCGCCATCTCCTCGTTCCTTGATTCCAAGCAGCGACTTCAACCTACTCTCGCTAGCGCCCCGAACCTCAAATTTTTAAATCCATGGACTTTCTAAAAGTATGAACTCTCCGATGGTCGAAAGCCTCCCGAAGGTTTGATGGTTTCAAAAGATGCCTAAAGTTCATCTCGATGCTCGGGACACTCAACACCCTTACCAACATATCAAACTGAGTCGAGCTCAAATCATCCACAAGTTTCCTCCGACCCAAGGTTCCTGTTCACCACGGCGAACGAATTTAAGGTAAGTAAAATCCTTAAATAAAGTAACGAAACAATAAAGGCAAGGACAAAATAGGACTTAGATCCTTGCACCAAACCTACATCGAGGATCCATGTTCACCCGAAATTCTCAGAGCATGGGATCTTTTACACATTCCTAAGCTTCCCAACAAACACATTACCCATGCCTTGTTCTCTAATCAAGTAGCGGGTAAGTTCAAGTATTAGTCAGATCGATTATTGTCAACAACCAGTGATTATTACCCAAAAAGTGCTATTCTACACCCTACTATTGTGGGTTTTGACCACTTTTTGCGCAGTAATCAGTCCAATTAACCCCGGTTGACATGTTAAAGCCCTGGCTATACTATTGATCACATTCTGTGGCAAATTTTTGTAGCTTTCACAACCCATCTATGCCAAAGCTATATAGTCAACTCCAACTGGGCGAAGAATACAAGTCAACTCAAAGGCAGACGTAAACTAAAAGAAAAGTGGAAGAAGATAAGCAGATTTGGAAACATTAC